>JAVTVY010038656.1:0-15648 GCA_036873755.1 Hanleya hanleyi
GCCGCCATTTTGTCCCACCACCCATACGACACAAAAAACAGGCCGCCATTTTGTCCCACCACCCACACGACACAAAAAACAGGCCGCCATTTTGTCCCACCACCCACAGCCGCCATTTTGTCCCACCACCCACAGCCGCCATTTTGTCCCACCACCCATGAGCCATTTTGTCCCACCACCCACACGACACAAAAAACAGGCCGCCATTTTGTCCCACCACCCACAGCCGCCATTTTGTCCCACCACCCACAGCCGCCATTTTGTCCCACCACCCACACACACACACACACGCATGCGCACACCACCCATTGTGACGTCACCCCAGGTTCTGCGCATGCGCAGTGAAGCGCTATCCTATCAATTTGCTCGCTGTATACTACTTACGGGATTCGATTTGGTTTCTCTCGGCATATTTTTCCTCGGCTGCGACCAAATCTCATCCCGTATTACCCCGGAAGGGCGACGTATAACTAATAATGTCACAGTGGCCTATCCAAATAAAGGACTTGCCAGGATTTTCGAGACATGACGTCATCATGATGCCATAATAGGTGACCGGGTGCTGTTCTGGGACTGAAATACATTACATGTAAGATTAGCTCTGTAATTCTATCCGAGGGTCCTGCTTCATATCGTTAACCATGCCTTCGCAAAATATTACTACGGTTGAAATTGTGGTAAAAGTAATGTCACTAGGCTCTTCATGTTTTTTTGATACCAACATTTAATGACTACTTTATAAGTTGGGAACAACAGGGCATTCAGTTTATACATTACATGGGCCTGTTTTTCTGTCTGTTGCTTCATTATACTATCCCTGGGACTATTACAGAAACAGACAATGGATAACGTAACAAAAGCTATGTTTCCATGTCTTGGGAGTGTGAATTTTTTAGAATGCCATCTCACTGCATGGCATCCCCATACATCCAACAGTATACACTTACTCAAAACCACGATATATCTCAGCGTGACCCAGCAAAAGGATCTAATCAATGAAAACAAAACAAAAATGCGGTAGATTTGATAAGAATTCTCTACAATAAATCTTGCTTCGTCGATTGTTTGTGCATCTTCGTGAGAGTGGATGACATTGACCCACCGATTTCCTCTCTACTACTAGGAAAATGAACTCCCAGCACACATATGGTAATTATGATGTCCTTCTAACGTCATTGTGACGTCAAACTTTTTTCTAAATTTTTTGCGTTTTTATTCTGTAACGGAATGCATGAGCTTCAATTTGGTGCATACCATCTATCGTTTTGATTCTTCCAATTATAACAAATGATTATACGTTTCCTTACCATCACAATATTTCTGGGAAATCAGCTCACAGCAAAATCGATGTAGCTACCATATGCTCACACGAATCTTCGGCCTGTCACCCCTGGACTAACCCACATACCCCACTCTAGAAGACTGTAGATTCAGAAATTGGTCAGCTCGAGGTGCGAAATTCTAGACCCCTTATCTCACCAGTTCCGTATCTACTGAGGTCTGAATTTGGAGAGCGTATCCATGATCCCTCGTGCTATTGCAAATGACTAGAACTTAAACCTGCTAAACTAGGTCCACCGTAGGTTTCTACTTAATTACCAGCTGCATTGCAGTGTGAATTTGCAGAGCCTAGATATCTCTTTCAAAAGATATCTCGAATACCAGGATTTGATCAAATAGGTCAAGGTCATCTTCAATAGGATTCAGACCCATCGCCAGTTGAATGTGTTAAGCAATTTGGAAAGCCTGGCACTAATCCTTCGAGAAATATTGTATCAACAAGCAAGATGGACAAACAGACGGATAGACAACGCCAAGGTTAATATCAGTGAACTTTTTTTCGCCATCACAATCCACATCTCTGAACTGTACTTTTCGCTAACTGACCTGCACCTTTCAACTTTTTGCCTCAAAATGCTTATGGTGCCTGTTTGCCCCATGGGTAAGGTATAATTTGATATCAATCCATTACCTGGAACTCATTCTCATTCCTGTTCTCATCTTGTTGTATTCAGTAAATAACAACAAGAACCATACAACTTCCTGAATCCGATATTCTACAGGGGGCGGTAACTAAACCAGAGTACCAAACACATCATGCTTTACCCACAATACCATCGCGCATGTCTGGGTGCGCGAGTCTCGTTCGGTTAAGCGCCCACTTTCAGTCGCACATGCTCAATTCCATCCATCAGAGACCGATGACGATAAGTGCAGACACGTTCCTACAACCGAGCGAATCCAAGTGCGCATTATTTGAACTTTATCTACAATTGATGACATCATTTCACTCGTCTTCCCCGGAGTTCCTCCAGGGTCCAACCCAACCTTCAAGCGTCCACCTCTACGACCCAAAGTATACGGTTATGTAGGCATGTCTCCAGTGCGAAGCGGTAAATTCTTTCTCTGTTCGCTGATCCCGAGTGCGCATGCACACCATGACGTCACCGATCGTCATAACCACCTCAGTCCTATTCTACACCACGAGAGCTGCAATATCAGTCTTATCTAGTGGCAAGCTTGCTGTATCTTGTGTAAATACATTAACTATTGTTCTTGCAATTGAAGTAGGAGTCACATTCGTCATGGGGGGTCCTTTTTTCAGACGGACTATCCTGCTATCTGGAATGATGCGAAAATATAATGTGAAAGCGATGTTGTCAGAACACTTGACGCCTGACGAATGGTGTATTTATATTCCCATCACCACACAGATAACCGCTTGATACAGTCAATGTGGTAGTGATCGAGTAGGATTCCTCTCATCAGTACGAACTTGTGAATGAACACAGTTTACAGTACAGATAAGATATATGAAGAAGTCTCAGATTGGGGCTTCTATCAGAGTAACCACAAACAGCCTATAGCTAGTTTACATTACAGATTTGAATTTTCAAACATCGACATGCACGTGCATTGGAACGAGACGGACGTAAATAGAACAGAGAGTTCCTATTTACAGTCACCGAGCACTATAATTTTGCTTGTATCTCTACTCGTCTTTGGTGGCATCAATAACCTTGTCGTTATTTTAACAATTCTCACGCATTCCCGTCTGCGGAAGATTCAGTATGCGTTTATCGTCAACCTAGCCATAACCGATTTCCTGAATTCAACAGTGACCAATTCCTTAACTGTCTTTGTTTTACTGAACTTCGCTACTCTTTACAACAACGCTGACTCGTGCATGGCCATTTCGATCACAGCCACTGTTGCCAGGTGTGCGTCGCATCTGTCTTTGCTTGGAGCCGCCACTGATCGTCTGATTGCTTTAGTTTATCCATTGACATATACCTCCATTGTCACCATTAAAAAGACATCCATTGCAGTTGTGTTTATATGGATCGCTGTTTTATTCGTGGTTCTCTTCGTTGGTTTTCTTTTTCCGACTACTGAGGATGATTATCCCAATTACTTTAACTGCCAAGGACGAATAAACGTTTTAGTAACTTTCATTTCCAGTGATATCATATTATGTGCATCATGTTTCGGTAACGTTATTGTTCACGCAGTTATCATCGTCATAGCTCGGAAACATTCCCGGCAAATGGAACGACTGAGAATTTCCCTGGAGCGAGTCGATCGAAAGAGGACAATTGCAGAGGTACTGGCCATTTCCAAGGCATCTAGAGTCCTGTTTGTGATCGTTTTATGTCAAATATGTAGTTTAATTCCGATACTTTTACTTCAATTCCTGCCACTAAGTGACATTGCTGCCTGGGGTGAGGCTTCATCAGATGTGGAACTAATTATACTATTTGTTTTACCTGCTGTACCCTCGACACTAAACCCAATCATCTTCTTCTTGCGAAATCAAGATATCCGCGCAGTCCTTGTCCAGTGGCTTCGCAGGATTCTGTGTCGACACACATCTACTAACAGAGTCCGACCAATACATCAGCCCTAGTCCTGGTTCGTCTGACAGTGCTTTGAACTGTAAGGGCAATAACTAAGTCAAAAAAAACTCCATCAACGGGATGTGCACATGTGCATCTCTGGACTGTGCTGATAATATTCACAAGTATAAGTATTATGTGAACCATATCAAAGTGTAGGAGGAGATGCGTTGACAAGAGGATATGATTTATTCTATGGTACTTTGAACTGTATAGGGCAATAACTCATTAATCCTTCGTCAACAGGAAGGGCGCATGCGCATCTGCAGACTGCCGATAACGGTCCCAAGCCCTGATGACGTATTTTATCTCTCTCAGTCACGTGATAAATTGTGTATTCATTCATCTGTATGACACGTGAACACTTATCCAGAAATCTAACAACGCTTCTGTAACAGGAAACCAATTGAATTGTCATTGTCAACGCAAAGTACCGTACATGTGCTGCAAGGCGCGAAGTCCTATATGCAACCCGATACACCAAATTAAAGCTTGCTCTTCCGACTGTGCCAGCCCAGGGACCTCGCGCTGGCAATAAAGTTGTTGTCATGTTACATGAGGGAGGTGACAGGCAAATTGAATTGTATAAAGATTTCCACCAGCCATCTAATTTTCATGGATGTTTGGGGTCGGCATTGCATCAAGGGATAGAAGTGGAATTTTATTGTCATGGATGTAGGGGGCCTACGTCATCAGGTTTCAGGACAATATCCAACAATTATCGTGTGAACTGAATCAAAAGTGTAGTTGTCAATGGGACGAGCACATGCGCATATTATACAGACTGTGCCGATAATACCCGTCTCAGTAAGGAAAAATCCTCCATGAACGGGAAGAGCACATGCGCATCTCCGGACTGTGCCGATGATATCCATCAAGTATTAGGTGAACCATATGAAAAGTGTAGTAGGAGTTGCGTTGACAAGATATCATTTAATTTACAGTACAGCATTTTGAATTGAAAAGGACAATAATTCAGCGCATCCACAAACTGTGCTGATAATATCCACCAAGAATCGTTTGAACCGTGTATCAAAAGTGTAGGAGTTGCGCTGACAAGGAATACGGGCGGACGGATCTACAGTACTTTTAACTGTAAAGGGCACTAACTCTGTAAGGAACAAGCGCTGGATGAGCGCAAAGACCTCCGTCGAGGCAACAGGGTCCGTAGCGTAATACATCACTGAATAACATACGGCCGGATGCCAAGCTCAATTTTGCATTTGTTGGACGTTAGCTTCATCAATGGTAATTAATCTGGGATTGAGGGTTCCTCACTAGCATGTCCAGACAGGGATGTGAAAGTCACATTCCCAGCAAATAATTTTTGTTTGATTTGACGTGCTTGAAATATTGGGGTATGGAATAGAGTATATTGATGGAAAACCTGGAAAAGTGCTTGAGACATTAGGCCCCATCCCACCCACACCTCCCCATGAGAGGATCCCCTCACCCAAATCAACACGTTAGCGACAGAAATGAGACCCTGTGTGCCTAGTTGTACCAACTTGCTTGTGATTTTGTGCTATAGGCCCAACACAGCAACACTTCATATTTTGTATGTGTACAGTATAGCATCATCATTGATGAGAGAATGCTCTTCAAAACACACCTGATTTTACCGACACTTCGTTCTGATCTGTCTCAACATCATATGATGAGGATTCAATGCGCTCGGTATAATTTTGTATACTGGTGTTACAGGTCACCTTCGCCTTCACCTTACTGTATCAATGACCATGGACTTGTACATGTATCACATTCACATTGAATGGTGATGGCTGATGAGAATATTGCCCCTATGGAACAAATGACTGGATTCCACGCAGCAAATATTTATTGTGTAACAGTGAGAAGAAAATCAATTGTATAAACATTCCAAGCCTCATTGAACACAAGCCGCACCATACTTGATATGAATATAACGCGCGTACATTAGCTCGCTTGGACGTCGCTTAGTTAAATATGGACAGACTCGCAAAAATCTCAAAATTTTCAAAAGCCACAAAAATGCCCTCAGCTTGCACAGAGTAAGTAAAAATACTTATGTACAACTTGATGTTTAGAAATGACTGTGTTGAGCGGTTCTATTCCCAACTTCTCTTTTATTCTATGTCATAGAGGACAGGGTTTGGTAGATAATTAAAAACTGTATTAACTCGGCTTCACATTTTAGAGAATGACTTTAATTGAGCCAAAGATGAAAGAGAAATACACTTATAAAAAAATCTATTTAAAAAAATATCTGTATATATGTTTATATTAATTTCCATAATTTATTGAAAAAAAAACTATACGTAGACTTCGACCACCCAATATCACACAGGCCAGGCAACTGTGAGAACAAGTGAAAGATACCCATCGAGTTGAGCGGATTTGCAGATAAACAACAACAAAAATTGCACTTTGTGCCTCACGAGGCCCTTCTCCATAGAGTGCATGCCAGTTATTTTTCTAGACTACAACAACAACAGTTTTTGCCTGTATCACAGTCCGAGCTTCCGATTACCCTTCAACCTTACCCAGACGACGGATAATTTTTGACAGATTGTCCGGCTAGGTTGTTGATCGGATTCACAGATCATGAATTCCACCGTGACGGAATCACCGTTGGGAAGACTTTTTCTTTATTCAAAGTCATGTACTCGGAAGTTCCGTGGTCATACCCATGTAGTTTCAAGTTTAGTTTGCTATTCTATATGACATCTGTTTACGGATCCATGAAAAATCTACAGATGATCCAGCATTTTCAGTAAATCATGCTTCGAAATGTTCGTGACGGAATCACCTGAAACGGACATGACTCTTGACTAGTGTTGCTTGTCTATTTTTTTGCTGCTCTGTTTCAATCTGACTATTCTTATATGACATCTCTTACTAACATACAGTACCCAAGGATGATAAGATTTTTTTCATCGTGAGAAAAACGCGACTGGATCATCCCAGGGGTTAAATCTAGTCCGTGACGGAATCGACAAAAAATCGTGATGGAATCACGAGTGCGCTTTTTAAATCTTATCGGTAAAAGTGCTTTATTAATTACACATTTTCTTCAAAAAAATATTCCTAGAGTGAATTTATCTCTTCTACTTAGAAAATTAAAACTCTGACCTCTTATTTTTACTAAGGTATACAGCTCCCGCCACATGCATATCTTTTCTGCAGATGTTTCAAAATAGTATCTAGTTTTCAGTAAAGTGCAATTTTTCTTCTTTGACAATTTAGAATTTCCCGAGTTCTTCATGTTAAAAAATTGCGGGAAAAATATTTCGCTATTAAAACACATCTTCTCTATTATTGGCTTGTTCCCGGGGATCATAGGAAGCGAATAGAACAAACAGCATGCTAATATAGGGTCTACGACCAGGGGCGTCGTTAGGGGGGGTCGTCAGGTGCGAACGACCCCCCCTTGGACGCGCCAAAAAAAAAACAGAAGGAAAAGCAAAACAAAAAACAACAGAGAAAACGAAAACAAAAAAGCAAAAGGGGAAAGAAAGAAATAAAAAACGTTACAAGTCCGTCTCCAGAGACGTAAGCATGCTGCGTTCCAGTAGTGACGCGTCAGTTCGCTCACCAATGGGTTCACCACGACTTTCCGTTTTTTGGTCGTAAAGTGGATTATGAAAGAGCTGTAGCTCTGTTCATGAGACTCCACCCTCGACGTATACCCTCGACGGATAAAGCAGGCGAATTTACTATTCAATTAATCATTAACACTAACTCGTGTGTTTTTTTTCTTCTGCTCGATGCGTGTGGATTTGATAATGAAGCATCGGCAGCCTCGGTCTACCGTTTGCGAAGTCAAACCAGCAAGTCAAATGGAGTCCGGCATATTCTTCAAAATCGATGCGGGTTTATGCGAAACAAATGTGAAAATAGAACCATAAATCTATATACATTGTGCTCAGATTTGTTTCCGGGAAAACGCGTAAAACGCATCTCCGGCAACCGGGGACCCCGGAGCTTCCGGGGCCTAGGCGGCCCCTGGACCCTCGCCTGTCGGGTTGTGAGAATCGTTCATTTTAGCTTTGTATAAATGAATCGCTATCATATTGGTTCTATAATGTTAAATGATGTAAAGGTCATCGTTTTTTTATGTGTTTTATTTTTATGTGTCAAATATAACTAGGAAGTCAAATGGATTCAGGCATGAAGTATGATTTTTTTCAATATCGATGAGTGCTTATAAATGCGAAACATACGTGAAAACAGAACCATAAATCTGCATACATTATGTTCGAATTTTTTTCTGAAAAAACGCTTAGAATGCATCTCTGGAGATCTGGAACTTCGGAGCTTCCGAGGCCTAAACGGCCCGTGAACCCTAGCCTGTTGGGCTGTGAGGATTTCCTTGTTTTATCTTTGTGTGAATGAATCGTATCTGTAGGCATATTGGTTTCCCTCCCCAAAACTCATCTTTTTGTATATTTTAAATATAACTAGAACGCCAAATGGATGCAGGCATGAGTAGTAGTAGTGTCTACTGATTACAGCGCATATTTTGATGCGTGCGCAGCATATTTTGAGGCGGAAGTGGGGCGGATCGGGGATTCCCCAGTGGGGGTTTCCCCATGACGATCACGTGATCAAGGCATGTCTAGACTTGTTCTGGGTTGTACAGTTCTGCCATACGGAGGATGGGTACTAATAAATTAATTAATTAATTAATTTTAATTAATTACTTGTAAAATGGCGGTGTTTTTAGACGGCGCAAGGGAGCAAACGAGGCGGTGGGGACGTCACGGGGAGAAAAACCCTCACATTACCCTCAAAAAAACCTCTAAGCCATATAATAGTAATAAACATAATCTATAGGTGTTGTACCATGTTAATAGGATCAGTCTAGCATCTGTACCACCCTAGGGTCGAGTGTTTACTGTCCCGTGTATCTCCGCAAGAAAACAACAAACAAAATGGCGGCTCCAGGATGGTGCGGGGACGCCCTTTCCCCATCACGGCGTCGACCGTAGCGCCATCTGCACACATTGACGCAAGGGAGACAACTCGTGTGGCCCAAGGATATGGAAATAGCCGTGTTGGAGCTAGGGGAGTGACTACTGGTCCAGTGGGGTCGAGTGAGGTATCAATGTGAAGCCTATGTGAGGGGGCATGTAATGGGCTGGGTGTGGGGTTGAACTAGCGTCATTCTGCGCATGCGCGGTGGCCGAAGGGTATGAAAATAGCCGTGTTGGGAGCTAGGGGAGTTACTACTGGTCCAGTGGGGTCGTATGAGGTATCCAAGTGAAGCTTAGGTGAAGGGGCATCTGACTGGACTAGCGGCTTGGGCGTTGTCACCATTCTGCGCATGCGCGGTGGCCCAAGGGTATGGAAATAGCCGTGTTGGGAGCCAGGGGAGTTACTACTGATCCAGTGGGGTCGAGTGAGGTATCCAAGTGAAGCTTAGGTGAAGGGGCATCTGACTGGACTAGCGGATTTGAAATAGCGTCATTCTGCGCATGCGCGATGGCCCAAGGGGTATGAACATAGCCGTGTTGAGAGCTAGCGAAGCCAATAATGGTGCAATGGGGTCGTATGAGGTATCCAAGTGAAGCTTAGGTGAAGGGGCATCTGACTGGACTAGCGGATTTGAAATAGCGTCATTCTGCGCATGCGCGGTGGCCCAAGGGTATGGAAATAGCCGTGTTGGGAGCTAGCGAAGCCAATAATGGTGCGATGGAGTTGTATGAGGTATCAAAGTGAAGCCTAGGTGAAGGGGCATCTGACTGGCCTAGTGGGTGTGAACTAGCGTCATTCTGCCCATGCGCATGGACGTTTTTGGGATGTAGGGGAGTTACTCATGATCCAATGGGGTCGAATGAGGTATCAAAGTGAAGCTTAGATGAAGGGGCATCTGATGGGTTGGGTGTGCGGTAGCCATTCTGCGCATGCGCAGATGCAATGCGGAGCTCTCGTCCAATCAGAAGCGAGTATTTCAAATCCGCCACGGAGCTCTCGTCCAATCAGAAGCGAGTATTTTGACCCGGTGCATTATGGGACATATCCAAGATGGCGGCACGTATGTTCAAGATGGCGGCACATCCGGTGTCGAAAACTGGCCATTTTTGTCGGGATGGGGTCACCTAGTGTCGAAAACTGGACCCTGTATGGGTCCCGCTAGACGTGTTGGAGCTAGGGGAGCCACGAATGGTCCAATGGGGTCGAGTGAGGTATCAAAGTGAAGGGGCATCTGACTGGACTAGTGGGTTTGAACTAGCGGCATTCTGCGCATGCGCAGTCTGGCCATAGTATAGAAATAGACGTGTTGGAGCTAGGGGAGTTACTACTGGGTCGATGGGATCGAGTATCCATGTGAAGCCTAGGTGAGGGAGTTACACTAGGGTGTCGTTTCCATTCTGCTGCGCAGGTCACGTGGTGGGGTTGTGACGTCACTTCCGGGTTTTTCACTAAAAAACTACCTCCAAACATAGAAGAGTTCCCATGTTTTTCCCCTTAGACGTCCGTATGTTCAACCGCCGGCACTTTTTCACCGGCCTGGCCCGCCCTAGCACGCAGCGCGCGCGCGCGCGCGTCATCACGCGTCATCCCCGGAAGTGCGCGTCATCCCCGGCAGTGCGCACGCGCGGGTCAAAAGGTCAAAGGTCACCTATCAAACGGTCTCCCTTTCGGCAAGGTTCGAAGAATACAAAGAACTTATAGTCATAATCTATACGTGTTGGACGAGTCTCTTCACTCACCGTATACACGCACCTCAATGAAATGCCCGCTCCAAACCTAGACCAAATACACGTACTTGGTCTGTGGGCTGATTTCATTCGAAGAATACAAAGAACTTATAGTCATAATCTATACGTGTTGGACGAGTCTCTTCACTCACCGTATACACGCACCTCAATGAAATGCCCGCTCCAAACCTAGACCAAATACACGTACTTGGTCTGTGCGCTGATTTCATTGGCTCTCTATTTTTACTATAGTGCGCTTGCATTCTAACCTTGGTGGGTTATATTTTGGCCCCATCCTACACCACTGATTTCAGTTTGACTGAATCTCCAGATGCATTATGAATAAAACACACAAGACAGGGTTTTTTTTTTTTTTGATGAGATCTCATTTTTTATTCAGTGAACAACAACAACGTGAGAACAACCACGTGAAAACTGAAGCCCAGAACAAGGGGCTTGCTAGAATTCAAGCCCAGAACAGCGGGCGTATGTACATTGAAAGAATTCAAGCCCAGAACGGGACTTGTACATTGAAATGATGGGCGGCCCAGTCATAGACGAGTACATCTCGGTCCTCGGCCTTGGGGTACTCGTCAAACATGTGGACGATGGTAGATAAGGGTCTTCCCCGGCATCGATGGTACAGGTAAAACAAGCAATATTGTCCGCACACCATACTGTCCAGGCTTTGCAACGTTTTAGTATTCCAACACCACGTCTCTGTGCCTTGATCCATGAAGTCTGTTAAATCGGGATGCAGGGGTGGTAGGCCGTATGGGTCAAAGTATTCGCCCTGCTCTTCTGTCAAGTACACGGCCACCCAGTGTTCACCGGGCCGATCCATCGGGTCTGTATTCAGGACATAAGCAGCCGGATACACACGGTCTAATGGGAACACATCTCGGGCGAACACCCCTTGAAAGACCCTACGTGTTCCTGGGTCAGTCTCCAGCACGGTGGTTATCTGGTCTGTATCCATGTTAGGTGGCGAAGTCACACAGCACGTTACGGCTTTTATCGATTTGAATGATGTTGTCAAACTCAGCGTAGCAGATCACATTGATGGTTTTCGGTAAAGGTGTCCCGAAATGCAGTTCCAAGCGTAAGTTGCCTTTCTTGACGAGACTCAGTTGATGATCGTTGTCTAAGGTGGGAGTCAGATCGAAACAGAACAATGTGTATCCTTTGCCGAAATCGTCTCAACTGATCATATTTCCCTCGTCTTGGTTGATTTGGCCAGTTGCTGTGAAGAGGTTCAGATAGCTCCGGATGTAATTGTCCGTTCCAAAGTTAGGTTGTAAGGGGCGTGCCGGTACCTGGTGACCATCCACATGCAGGGCCACGAAATTGATGTTGAACGCTTTTAGGTTGAACGGATTCCTCGAGAGAGTCCCATTATAACTCACGTTCTCCACACAAGCTAGGGTTAAACGCTTGGGCAAATCCCCCAGGAACACGTTTTCTTGATTGACAATCATATTGCCTTTAGGAACGGAAAAGACCTTGGTCTGTACTCGTCGAATCGGGTACTGGGCTGGTTTTTTCTCCAAGGCTCTGATGTGCCCCAACTGTACACCTGGGCTCGGATTGACTTTGCGTACAAACAGACTTGCCTCTTGGATGACAATGTTATACTCGAGGTCCTCATTCGGGGCCATCAAGGCAAACGCAGGCGTTGCGCGCACTAGTCGTATTTTGACAGGTACTCCATTCAAGAGGTATCGGTCCTGCATGAATAAGTCCGCATGCAGACGTCCCATCATATCGACCGATTGACTCTCTGCTGTGAAATCCACTCTCTCCGTATAGCCGGCATTATCAGGACTCGCTTCCATGTTGCCTGGGGTATCTCGGTAGAACAACGGGGCTGTCAAATACGACTTTTTAGCGTCACGCCCGTAGGATAACAGTGTTTCGATGTAGGCTCGGTACGGGTACGTGTTCGTCGAGGCGCTCACCAGTTTATCACTCAGGGCTATATCCACTTGCTGGAATAGCGAATGAAGCCAGAGATTCACTGGACCCACGGGTGCCTCTGCTTTCAGGACTGTCCCATCTTTATTGGTGATTTTAGCTTTCACATATAGGTACGTATGGGCTAAATCCAGGTAGGTCGTATCTGCGTTGGTGATGGTGAATTCAATGGGGCCTGTGGCTGTAATGCTGGAAAGGGGCAGATGTTCCACCCATTGACCCTCTTCGGCACTGGTCTGAGTAGCTGGGACGGTCCATAAATCAAATTCACTGTTGGTAGAAGGCCACGACTCGGCATGGATGAAAGCCATCTTTAAGAAAAGATATCCTTGGTCTTCTTCGATGTGCGTCGTCGCTGGGTCGGTCGTCGACTGGTGCGTGGTCTCGGTGGGGCAGCTCTTTTATTCCCTACGGTGCGTTGTGCTTTGGCCACCAAGACGCCTACCGCTTCTTTGGCCGGCCGTTTCAAGGATTCTTTGGGTGCCGTACCCCCCAAGACATCACCGGCCACTTGCAGTCCACTGCGCACCGCTTGTTTGCCGATCGCTTTGACCCCACGCGTCACCAAGGGCAGAAACGTTTTGACGATGCTCCCGAGTATGTTCCCCAGTCCATGTCCTCGTTGCATGCGTGTACCCGCAAAGACAGGAAAGTTACCCCCGGCCTGTTTGGTGTAATGATCGACGTAACTGGCTGTATGGCATTGATAAGGAACCTTCATTATGCAAAGTGAACCGCTCGGACTTGACGGAAATGAAGTGTCAGCACCACTTTTCCTCGTTCGAATGCCACCGGTCGTCCCGTGTCGTCTCTTATATCGATGACGATGGAGCTAATATCGGTCTGACTGACCGGTAGATACACGATATGCCTGAAACTGTGGGTGACTTGAGCTCCATACGTGCCTTTCACCGGGCAGACGCGCAGTAGAGGTACGTTGCTGTCGCCGACAATGTGTGCATCGACCACGTCCGAGTAGACGTACAGGCCATACATACCACCACGCATGTCCATCGGGATGTGGGCTATCTCGGCGGTGGGGCCAGCGTACCCCTGGTAATTGAAACCCAGCATTTGCTGTAGGGTAGCACTGAGTTCGACACTCACGTTGGGGCTGAGCGTGAGATTGGCCTTGTCGTTGTGTGCGTTGTAATCGAAGTCCACATGATTTTTGAAGGGGAAAGATTGATGGGTTTTGAAGTATTCGTGACGTCTCGTAGAGACTTATAATGCATCAGACTTCTCAGTCCACCCATGAACTCCTTGGGGGTATCGTATTGACCTTCGGGTAGTTTGAGTCGAGTTTCTTGTCCTTCGTAGGTCACCTCGTACCATACTTCATTGGCTCGCACGTTGTACCACGAGTAAGGGTATTGGATATCCACGAGTCCACATTCCCAGCGTCCAGGTAAATGCAACGGTTGCGGTAACTGGGTCACGTACTTGGTCGAGGTGTTCTCAGGAAACACATCAGCCGAGCTGTTACTGGGTAGGGTGAGGTAAAACATGATGACTGAGCTGTCCTGCTGCTGCTGTTGGTTTTAATACTTCTCCCAGCCCTTGGGCGCTAATCGTCGTGATGGTCGCGGTGATTTAGCTCTTGGTGGTTGCAGGGGGTGGCGTGGTAAAAGGGGTGAAAACGTAGGCGCCCGCCGTGGTGGTGATGTGGGTGGTGACTCCGGTTCCCAAGGTTCTGGTGGTGTACTCACATTCTGCATAAAGGCCCAGCGCTGAGGGTTGCCCACCAATTCCTGTGGTACATGCATGTCTTTCAAGCCTTGAGCGAAGACCTCCCATCCTCGAGGATTCGTGTGCGTCCTGCGTTGACGCATCAGGTCATTCACTAAATCCGTCATGTGGGTCCCGGGGACCACCTGATTCTGTACCAGGAGTTCGCCTTTATCATTCCAAGTCATGTTAGGATTCTGTTTCATCCGTTGTAATACCAGGCCAGCTTGTTTCTTGAACGAGGCAGGTACACTCTTCAGGACTTCGTCTTCCACCCACTGTGGAGCTGTGGAAGGTACCCCACCCGGCTGTTGGAACGGTGCTGAGGTCGGCGGTGTGTCACGTGGTGATGGTGGTGGTGGTGGAGCAGAGAGGGTTTTGTATTGGTCCATGAACGTCATGTACCGCTGAAGCGTCTCATTGTACCGTTGTACTTTCTCACTATCGCTTAACCCCGGTCTCTGTAAGATCTGTTGCATCTCTCCATCGAGGGTGTTTATCGTCTTCACCGTAGGTGGGACAGGGTAGGGCGATTGAAGGTTTTGAAGGAGCCGAGGTTCGACGAGGACCATTTTTTTCGTGTGGTTCATTGTCGGCCGAAGAGCCCACCCAATACTGGACCCAACACGGAAGCGGCCAACGGTGCTAAGATAGCCCCGAGAAATCCGCCTTGCTGTAACACCTTTTTGCCTTTTAAGATATTGAGTCCAATCTCGCACAGACAGCACACGAGAGCAGGGTCCGCACCGCGTACAATGGTTCGGACTAACTCGGGTGGGGCCGTCTTCAATACACGGAGCGTGGGAGCGTGCTTCCGTACTCGCGCAGACATCCTGTACAGCTAATGCTAGAACCCACAATTCTGCTCTTTTTATCTACTTCAGAGAACATAACCCTGCTGTGGTATTCATTCTTTTTTATTATCCCCATCATCAAAACACACACACCCCAGCTGGGGGAGCCACTGTAGGTGTGTTTACATTATTTTTGCATGTACACGTGGTGAGTCTCTCCGGGAAAGATGCCGGTCCGTAGTCGAAGGTGGTCGGGGGTGGTTTGCTTCAGGTCGAAGAGCATATATCCGTGCTGAGGGGTTGTGGCATCTTTAAAGGCTTCCAATGCAAACGGTGTGCGGCCGGGATACATCTGTCTCGCCAGGTGCAGCAGTTGAGTGGTATCTCTCGGGTTTTTGAAGACCACCATGTAGTGGGCATTTAAGCTGATGTTCCGATGTTCTTTGTTTTTACTGAACAGATCCTGCACAATGTAGATGATGCTGAGCCGTCGATGATGGCTGCCTTTGGTAAAGAGTTGGGTGACCCGCGCATCCGTCTCCGCCATGAGATCATCCAGAACCACCAAGGTGT
>JAVTVY010038657.1:0-16031 GCA_036873755.1 Hanleya hanleyi
AGTATTCTGGATCGAACAGAAACGAAGGGGAATTTCTTTAGTTGTGTGCATTTTTATTGACCAGTGAAATTTGACTGACAAATATGCCGTCCTCATTGATCTCAAATTTTTTAAGTGGTGACTGGACTGGTCTTTCTTCAGGGGCAAAACAAGTAATATGTAACACTTAACTCCTCTGCAAGGGCGTCGGAAGCAGTATGGCAGGTACCGTACCAATTTGGCGCAAAAAAACTAAAACTTGTGCAATGAATTAACACCCCACTGCCTATAATAATTATATCGGCTATGAATATGTCTAGCTTACTTTACTTTACATATATTTTTCTAATTCAGCATCGCAGAAAACCACCATCGATTGCGTTTTCATGATAAAAGGATTACGAAAGAACTGAAAATACACTTCATTGTAGAGTGATTTTATTCACCAGAAATCGCTCTGAACGCGTCTCCGGGGATCTAGACTCCAGGAGCTTCTGGGGTCCAGGCTGTCTCTCAACACTCGCCTGAAGTGCTATTATAGTAGTACCCCCCCCTCTGTCTCATAAGGCCGTACCACTTCCAATTTGCTTCCAACGCCCCTGCTCTGAGATGGTTCAATCATATTTTATTACCAGGAAACCATGACAATATTCCATTGAAATAAAGGAAATAAAGTAATAATTATAGACATATTACATTTATGGACCTTTAAATGGCACTAATACCCATCTCCCATCAAAGTCACCGCCTTTGAATATACCCTACATGATATCACCCTCGGCACCAGGAGGGCATGTTTGATAAGACTGTGAGTTTCCAGGGTGTAAAATCGTTGTTTAGAAAAGCTTTGCAATTTGGTTATCAGGGTAATATGGTTAATACAAAAGACTCTCTTACTTGTTACATTAATTAGCATATGTATGGTACATTGCTTTGCTAAATATACATGTACTGCTATGGTATCTGATCTGATCCTTCTGCCTGATTAGTCAAGATACATAGTGTATGGTCAGTTGAATCCTGTAATTAGGCCAAAAAAAAACTTGTTTCTGATCACCTCACACTTTTTTTCTGCTGTATTATCTGCCTTGACTGATATGAGAATTACCAACCTTTGAGTTGTCTGTAATGCAATGTTATTATGGTCATGTCTGAGATTAGGTCAGCCCTCGTTTGTCTGATTGCTTTTTACGACAACTGCCGTAAAGCCCCACTTGTGTAGAACCAAACAGGAAAATGGCGGATCTTGAAAACCACATTTTTCAGAGAAAAATCTTGAAAGTAATGGAATTTCGTGTCTGGTTGAATTTTGTTGCAAGTCATGGAAAACTGGAATGGAATTCGAAAATGTTAGGCAGGTCAACACTTGTCAGGATTTTTTTTTTACTGATTTTGTTTGTTTGTTTGTTTTTTAACCCTGGTCGCAACACTGGGCATTTATTAGTCAATGACCCTGATTTCACGAAACTTTGCCCCTGCATTTCCATGTGGTCCCGGAATCACCGGGCGTAGATTAGGCCACGCTTGACGCTGATTGGTCAGTAAAACAACCCGAAAAACTATATTTCAAGGGAAACTCACTTTTTATCAAACACAGTCACACGACAGTCAGAGCAACAGATGCGCCCTGTGTTTTAATTCCGCCATAGCATAAAGGCACGTGTTGTTGTTGTTGTTCGCCTTATTGACCAATCAATGTCAAGTCTCGCCTTGAGCGCTGAACTGCAATAAAACAGTGATTGCCAAGTTCTGTTGAAGATGTAACAGTATTTTTAAGGTTGCTAAAATTCAGCATCTTTGGATGATTTACGGCCCATATTTGACGGATTACAAGAATCTTTGGGTGACAGCATGCACAACAAGCCTCTATTATGGAATGAATTAGGATGCGAAATAAAGAGGTAAACAGATTTCTGTAAAAATGTACACAGATTATGTCAAGTATTATTAACAGCATTGTACGCTGATAAACAGCTTGTACCACTTATGTCCCTACTCTCCTTGTTTCCCCCGCTGGTTCACATCGCCAAGTTCGTGCCTCTTGGCACCCAATCGCCGTGCCGTAATAGCTCGGAGATAACCAGATTCCTCATACTAACCATGATTCGATAACTACCTCACGTGATCGAAATTACGTCATGCCTTCATGATAACGAGATCACGACTCTCACGTAATGTGGAAGTTATGCCAATATTTTGCCAGCGACACGCCCTCTTATCGCATCTCGGAACTATTCTCCGTCTTTATTACAGTCAACATTCAATTCAAAATCTGAAACAATTGAACGGTGTTTTTACGTTATCATTCTAGTGAGCTTGATTTCCTTATATACTCATGACGATGAAGCGTGGTCTTATCAGTGGGATATTAACAACATTTGCAGGGAGTTATTTGGCAATTATTTGAAGGTATCAGCAAACAAATGTTTGCAATCAGTTGACGAACCTTACAAAACAATGGAGGAAGTTATCCAAAAATCTGTTCATTCTAACTCAGAAATTAACGTAATAAGAGCTGTTTTGCCGTCCGTTTATTGTTAGTTTTGCCGTTAACGACATATGAACGTTTGAGAAGGGAGACAACTCATATTGCCAAGACTCTTCCGTAAGAGTGATATCCATTGGTCATTGGTGGTTGACCTGTGCAGAGCGCCCCCTTACGACTAAGAGGTGCGAAATATGCGATGCGAATCAGCGGGGCAACAAGGAGGGTAGGTGTCAGTGATACAAGCTGAATAGTATGAGCGTAACAGCATTGATGCTCATTCAATTTATGTACCAGTTTCGTTCCCGTCCGAAAATTATTTTTATATATTTTATATTGATGGATCTTCATTAAAATACAGCTGTGTTGTCTCATATCTGCAGATATCGCAAAAGATCTACTTTTACTTTATTTCTCTCAAACGAGGCCTTGACTCGATTACTGTCACTGGATATCTGTACATGCATGAATGTATAAACTGAGACACATTATTACATTCCAGCTGGATGGGAGGTGAAGCCTGTTCTGAATTGGTAAACCGAAATGCATCCGTATTCATTTACCCCAAATTCGCTATGGTAAATCCACTAGCAGATTCAGTAGTAGATTACATCCCAAAGCCTATAGGCTCTAGTTATTTATTTTATTTTTTTTCTGTGAAAACATACATGACTGGATAGCCCTGGGTGAGCGGGGATACCTCACTCGACCCAATCGGTCCATGCATTTCTTCCCGTGGGAATACTTTCTGTCCTCGGAGGCAGACCGCAAGACCATCAGACCGCGGAGGAATACATACCACATAGGGATCGGGGGTGACGTCACCTGTTGGAACTATAGTCCACTTGACCTGTGTTGTGACCTGCAAAAATTGGAGCTCTCTTGTGTTGGAGGTAGTTTTTGGTCTCTTGAGCTGGTGGCGCCACCTACCGCCACAAAGAGTTATCTCCCCCGGCAAAATACCAAATGCACGTCGTATACTACTGTTTGCCTGTCCAATTTTTGTTCACTTCATTTCTTGGAAACTATTGAATTACAACACATATAAGGGAAGTGGGAAGAGGTGCCGACATACTGACTGCGTCACATGACTTCACAGAATAGTCTTTTGGTTAACCTATTCTAAAGCACATACCAAGAATCTAACGATTCGTGATATGTGTTGTATCTCAGGTACGCTTTTATTGTACCTGTTCATGTGGCAACTTGGATGATATGACCACACGGCCCCTAGCAGATGGGGGATGCACGAAACTTCTATTCAATACAGCATATGCAGATGCACGAAACTTCTATTCAATACAGCATATATATTATAGGTGTGCCTCTTGTATGTTTTGCATCTTTCCTATAATAGTATTCCAGTACCCCTGGCATACTCTCGCCCCACCCTATCCCACGCCCCACCTATGTGACCCGCTGTGTCGACCCATTCTACTGTAGGGTGCAAGTCTGGCCCATGGAATCTCAGGTAGTGAAAACCCCAGGTCTCTCGCCCCACCCTATCCCGCGCCACACCTATGGGTTGAGTAGAAGTCAGAGTGCGAAGAAGACTGATATAATAGAGGCTATCGCTAATCACTTGGGGTTACAGGAAGAAGATAAAGATAATTATGCGCGTGATCAGGTATAGCTAGCTAACAAGATAGAACTGGAGAATTTGAGGTTAGAAAAGCAAGTGGAACTGGAAAGGATGAAATTGGAAAAGGAAGATAGGGAAAAAGAAAGAGAAGAAAAGGAAAGGGAAAGGGAATTCGAACGTCGAAAATTGGAATTAGACCAACTGTTGCGAGAGATAGCGACTAAAGAAAAACCGAATCATGTTTTTAATCAAAGAAATCGGGAGTTTGACCTATCTAAGAATATACTGCTTATGCCAAAGTTCAGTAAAAAGGTCGTTGAAAACTACTTCCTGTCTTTTGAGAAGATAGCACAGCGATTGGAATGGTCAGAGAAATACTGGACCATGTTACTTCAGAGTACATTTATAGGAAAGGCTCAGGCGGTATATTCTTCTCTCTCCGTAGAAGAGTCATCGCATTATAAGATGGTCCAGAAAGTGGTGTTCGTTGCATACGAATTAGTACCGGAAGATTGCCGACAGAAATTTAGGCATCTCAAAAAGTAAAACGAACAAACGTTTGTAGAGTTTGCTAGAGAAAAAGAAATGATGTTCAAAAGTTGGTATAGGCCAATGAAGGTTGAGCGGAGTTTTGTCAATCTAAGGGAGATAGTACTAATGGAGGAATTCAAGAATAGTGTCCACAATGAGATTAAACCCATTTAGACGATCATAAGTTCGCAGGGGGTATTTTAGAATCACTTCCTATAGAGGGGGTTACATTTCCACTTGGAAATGACCTCGCTGGGGATAAGATTTGCGCTATTCCTCATGTGTATAAGACACATGTCGTGGTGGGGGAAGCCGAGATACTCCAAGAAGAGTATAAAGGTATTTTCCAGGCTTGTGTTGTAACTAGATATAAGGCAAGACAGATTAAACTCGAAGAAAGGGAATCTGAAGACGTAGGGCAGGTTACAGACGTTACGTTAGCGGAGACATTCTTCGGTGATTTAGATGAATGTGTGATTGAGGATAGTTCTGACGATGCTAAGTTCTCTAGATCTGCATTAATCGGGAGCAGCAAAACGATCCAGAATTAAGGGATTTCAATGACACTGCTTTATCTGAGAGTGAAGCTGAACATGTTCCTGTTTGCTATTACACGAAGGATGACTTGTTGATGAGAAAATGGTGATCTGAGAATAGGACATGCGATTCCTGTTGCAGGACATCTGGGCATAAAGAGGAGAGAGGCAAGGATTACGCGTCATTTTTACTGGCCGAAGATGCATAGGGATGTGGTCAACTTTTGAAAGACATGTCATACTTGTCAAATTCTTGGCAAGCCTCAGCCTAATGTCATTAAGCCAGCTCCCCTCATTCCCATTCCCGCATTTGATGAGCCGTTTAGCAAAGTTCTCATAGTTAGTGTTGGCTCGTTACCCAAGACCAAATGAGGGTACCGGTATCTCTTGATTATTATGGACGTGGCCACTCGGTTCTCAAAGGCGGTTCCACTTGAACGAATAACTACCCCTGGCCCATTGGTGGTAGATGTATTGGTCCAATTCTTACTAGATATGGTTTGCCCAAAGAGGTACAGTCGGATCAATGGTCGAATTTCATGTCCAGATTGTTTCAGAAAGTGATGTTTGAGCTGAGCATAAAACAGCTGAAGTCGACTGCTCACCATTCCTAGTCCCTGGGAGCGTTAGAGAGGTACAACCAAACCATGAAAAATGCCATCAGGCCATTTTGTCTTGGGCAACCTACTGATTGGGATCAGGGAATCTCGTTTGTTCTGTTCGCCACAAGAGATACGCCGAATGAATCGACCGGATTTAGTCCTTTCGGCTTGGTATACGACCATAAGGTTAGAAGCCCATTGAAGTTAATAAAGGAACGTTTCTTGTCTAGTACATATGAGACTAACCTGTTAGATTATGTATCTACGTTTCACGAAATGTTGTCAAAAGCTTGTAAATTGGGTCGAATTCATCTTAAGGGTGCTCAACAGAAGATGAAAGTTCAGATTGATAAGAAGACTAAACCACGTAGCTTTAAGCCAGGTGGCAAGGTTTTTATTTTGCTCCTTGTGCCCAAGAACTTCTAAAAGCCAGACTTAGTGGGCCGTACCAAGCTGAAAGAAAATCGGTGACGTGAACTACTCAGTGAGCACTCCTGATCGGAAAAAAATTCAAAGGCCTTGTTCATGTGAATATGCTGAAGAGGTGCTTTGAACGAGTGGTCAGTCAGTCTGTAGCGTTGACCAACCTGGTAGCTAAGACCAACTGCTCGAATAGTGACGCATTGGATTCTGATATATGTGATTTGGGAGTAGCTCAGACAGATTTGCTAGATGCAGAACTAGGAAACTCAGAGCTTCCAGAGATCTGGATATCGTGGTTGGTCCTCCACCGAAACACCAAAAGGGAGATGTAGTTAACTTGATCAGGACCCAGGAGAACATATGTGCTACAGTTCACGATGTAGATGTAGGACAGGCTAGCCCTATCAAACGGCATCCTTACAGGCTCAACCCCGAAAAGTCAGAAAAGGTCACGAAGGAAATGCGTTAATTACCGTAAGTTTAATGCGGTTAGTATGACTGATTCTTACAACGTTGGTAGAGCGGCTTATGTCATTAATACAGATCTCATCAAGAGTTACTGGCAGGTACCCTTAACTGACCGAGCAAAGGAGATATCCGCTTTTGCCACCCAGAAGGGTTTTACCAATGTAAGGTTATGCCTTTTGGCATGCGAAACGCCCCTGTCGCGTTACAAAGTTCAGCCAATCAGATAACAGAGGGTCTTGATTTATGTGTTGCCTACATTGATGAGATTTTGGTATATAGTCACACGTGGGAGGGCCAAATTGAACATCTGGATTAATTATCTTCTATGCTTTCTTCATTCCATCTTGTGGTAAACTTGAAAAGTGAGTTCGCAAAAGCACCGGCGACTTATCTGGGACACGTTGTAGGAGGTGGTCATGTATTACCTCGAACGATAAAGATTAAAGCCATGCTAGATTTGCCGGTTCCTACTAACAGAAAGGAGCTACTCAATGTGCTTGCGGAAAGCGGGTTCTACCGGAAGTTTGTGCCTAACTTTAGTGATGTCGTGGCCACTTTAACCCAACTGCTAAAGAAAGATATGAAGTTTGTTTGGTCAGAGCTTTGTCATCAAGATTTGACAGGTTGGAGGTCATTTTAGCAAATGAGTCGGTGAGCAAATTTAAGCCGTACGACGTCGGACATTACAGGTTAGTTTTTCTAGGTTTCTTGCATTTACCAGGTTACCCCAAGTTAAGGCGTTTACTCCATCAGACGTCCATGATGCTCATCCATTAACATCAGATGAGTTGTTTGAGCTGATCTGTCATCACAGCTCCCGAGCTAGCGTATCTAATTCCGCTTAAGCCGGTGCCAGGGGTCTTGCGGATACTTCGCGGCTGAGATACTAAGGCTATGTCCCAGAATCCACCGTATTCTCGGGTCTGAATGTTAGGTGTCGACGAATACTTTCCTGTAAAGTCATATGGTTGCTTTTTAGTCGCCAGACGTCAAATTTCCCCGCCTCTTGCATATTGCTCCAATTGAGTCGTCCATGATTTTAGCAAGCCATCAAAGATGGCTATTGATGCCAGTGACATCGGAGTAGGCGCACTTTTATTTCAAACAGATTATAGTGGGGTAGAGGAGCCAGTATGTAATTTTTCAAGGAAACTCAATATGCAGCAAAGAAACTATTCTACTATTGAGAAGGAAGCCCCGGGCTTAATTTTAGCCTTGCAGCACTACGAAGTGTATGTAACGAACTGGAAAAGTAACTGTATACACTACCACAACCCCTTAGTGTTCTTAGGAAGGTTCAAGACGAAAAATTAGCGATTCCTACTCTAGTGTTTAACATTACAACCGTATTCTCTTGACATTGTACACATTGCTAAACATGATAGCCGACTTATTGTCTAGAGTATAGATAGCAATGATCCGACATGTATTCCAAAACCGTAACAGATAACTGTACAAGGCACAGCTCTGATTTTTTTAGACGTTGTGAAGGACATTTTGCGTTTCACCTTAATGTGGTTTGATGTCGCCTTAAATCTAACCATTAGAGCGGCTGTATGCGTGAGTATGTTAATGAAGAGCCAAGTGGCTGTCAACTTTCACTTAGTTATGTAAATACACAACAAGCGTCCAATTAGTTATGTAAATACAATAATATGGTCCAACTATTCATGCAAAATAGAAATGTACATATTATAGCGTGACCACGGTTCGAGGTAGTTGTAGAATAACTCCCGAAGTAAGAGGACGTTACAACCCTCTTGTACTCGTGTAAATTGTGCGGGGCACTGGTGCGTGCTTTTTCAGCATTTCTTACCAGTTGTATATGGGAATTTACGGCGAAATTTCAGGGATTCCAGTTATTCTCTCGTCGACGCCGCACAAATTGTGTTGGTCTGTTATCACAAGTTGTGAATGTACAGCGAATGACAGTAGCTATGAAACTTGGTATTAAACCATGTTAGGTTGGAAAGAATTCGGATCGGATCATCCTGTTTTGGATTACCTTGCTAGTGCGTTGGATTATCCGTGCTTCGAGCACAATATCTTGCCATAATCCAACGACTCCTCAAATTTCCTTCGATCATTTCTTTGTAATATATTCACTACACAACTCACCCGTGGTGTATTTCGAATACCGCATATGGTGTATTTGATATTCACCACGGCTGACCTCTTTTCCCTGGACTAAGTCTAGAGACACGGAGCTCCACTCCGCGTGAGAGACACTCGACAATATATGCCAAATATTGGCGCGATATTGCACTTTCGGGGACTACCGCCCACACCCGCTCGAGCACAATATCTTGTCATCATGTAACTATTACATATTTGGTACACATTGCCATGTGTCGTCATAGTGCGGCGGAGTGCCCAAGTACATCCTTCCATCCATAATGTAACTATTACTTAGATCTGTTACTTATAAAACTATTCTGGATGCTAGAACTTGGGTCAGTGTTTCCGTATGGTTTAAATGATAATGTCAGTTGGTTCGGCAATGTTACAAACCGCCGTTCAAATATATCCAATATTACCCAGCATCCAATATTACCCAGCTATTTGTTGTAATTTTTAACTGTATATGGCGAGATTCTGCTGGTGGACGTCTCGTCCCCGAGGCCCGTCTCCTGTACAGACCTTTTGTTCTTTGATATATGTTGGCGTTGTGGGAAGTTGATGCTGGGTCGACATCGGGCCTTATCTAATGGACGACGGCTGGATTATGAATGACGGACTAGACGCTTGTAATTACAGACTAGTCTTTTGTGTTAAATGCCGTCATTTTCATCTGACGACGATACAGCCCACCAATCCCCAGTGTACGATTTGTCACAGCGACACAGCTCACCAATTACCAATATACGAGTTGTCAGAGCATTTCCATCATAGCTCTCTAGATTTGTATCTATTACCGCTTATGCCGGTGCTAGGGGCCGTGTGGCCATGTCATCCAAGTCGCCACATGAACAGGTACAATAAAAGCGTACCTGAGATACAACACATATCACGAATCGTTAGATTCTTTGTATGTGCTTTAGAATAGGTTAACCAGAAGACTACACTGTGAAGTCATGCGGCTCTGTCAGTGTGCCGGTTCCTCTTCCCAATTCACTTATATGTGTTGTAATTTTTGCCTGTATATGGCGAGATTCTGCTGGTGGAATTCACGTCCCCGAGGCCCGCTCCCTGTACAGACCTTTTGGTCTTTGATATATGTTGGCATTGTGGGAAGTTGATGCTGGGTCGACATCGGGACTTACAGACTAGTCTTTTGTGTTAAATGCCATCATTTTCATCTGACGACGATACAGCTCACCAATCCCCAGTGTACTAGTTATCACAGCGACACAGCTCACCAATTACCAATATACGAGTTGTCAGAGCCTTTCCATCATAGCTCTCTAGATTTGTATCTAATACCGCTCATGCCGGTGCTAGGGGTCGTGTGGTCATGTCATCCAAGTTGTCGCATGAACAGGTACAATAAAAGCGTACCAGAGATACAACACATATCCCGAATTGTTAGATTCTTGGTATCTGCTTTAGAATAGATTAATCAGAAGACTATACTGTGAAGTCATGTGGCTCTGTCAGTATGTCGGCACCTCTTCCCACTTCACTTATATGTGTTGTAATTTTTACCTGTATATGGCAAGATTCTGCAGGTGGACGCATCGTCCCCGAGGCCCGCCACCTGTACAGACCTTTTGGTATTTGATATATGTTGCCATTGTGGGAAGATGATATATGTTGGCATTGTGGGAAGTTGATGCTGGGTCGACATTGGGCCTTACAGACTAGTCTTTTGTGTTAAATGCCGTCATTTTCATCTGACGACGATACAGCTCACCAATCCCCAGTGTACGTGTTCTCACAGCGACACAGCTCACCAATTACCAATATACGAGTTGTCAGAGCATTTCCATCATAGCTCTCTAGATTTGTATCTAATACCGCTTATGCCGGTGCTAGGGGCCGTGTGGTCATATCATCCAAGTTGCCACATGAACAGGTACAATAAATTACAACACATATAAGGGAAGTGGGAAGAGGTGCCGACATACTGACTGCGTCACATGACTTCACAGAATGGTCTTCTGGTAAACCTATTCAAAGCACATACCAAGAATCTAACGATTCGTGATATGTGTTGTATCTCAGGTACGCTTTTATTGTACCTGTTCATGTGGCAACTTGGATGATATGACCATACGGCCCCTAGCACCGGCATAAGCGGTATTAGATACAAATATAGAGAGCGATGATGGAAATGCTCTGACAACTCGTATACTGGTAACTGGTGAGCTGTTTCGCTGTCACAACTCGTACACTGGGGATTGGTGAGCTGTATCGTCGTCAGATAAAAATGACGGCATTTAACACAAAAGACTAGTTTGTAAGGCCCGATGAAGTCTATAAGCGTACCTGAGATACAACACATATCACGAATCGTTAGATTCTTATGTGCTTTAGAATCGGATAACCAGAAGACTATACTGTGAAGTCATGTGGCTCTGTCAGTATGTCGGCACCTCTTCCCGCTTCACTTATATGTGTTGTAATTTAATCCCCATCAACGGAGACATCGCAGTCATGGCTAGATAAAGTTTAATAGTGCGATGATTCACGATCATATCACTTTAAATTACTTAGTGGGTTTAACTAACACACCAAATAGTATACATACATACATACAGCTTACGTACAGTTCTGTATGCGTTACCTCTGAGAGCTTTAAATTAAATAGCCAGAGATATTCAACGATCTGTGTGTTCAGGAAATATAATACCACCCAAAATCGCTAAACTATGTCAAGATATAGCGTATTTGCGGTTGTATCGTCCAGTGAACATAATCGAAACATCCGAAGATCGGCTTTTCTTGAAACTCAACTACTTAGATAGAGGGCTGGACATTATTAATTTACCTCGAATCCTGAAAGATCCAGAGGTTCGCAACGCTGTACCAAACTATTTTAGTTCACAGAACCTCCTTGCATTTCATATAAGTATACTAAATCTATAGCCACGAAAATATTCATTTACTCTAATGCTGTCAAGGAGTTTGGCTGTAACTTATACACGTCGGAGGCTATAGTTGTGATTGTGAATCGTCGAACTTTATACACCATGTAAACATGTTGCGACTGGTAACATTGATGTGGTGAGTGATAAGGATCTAAGATTACTCCTGATGAAGGGACCTAAATATAGAGAGCCGAGAAGAATAAATCTGAAGGCCGACCAGAAGGTAGTCCTGTCTGCTTTGGAACAATACGTTATTGATTGGTCTAAGCGAGAAAAAGTTGAACCTACAGTATTCGCTGATTGGCTGGAACAATCTGCCATATTGACAGAAGTACCCTTCCCCAAGCAAAACAAGTACTGAGAAACCTCAATTCGCAAGAAGTTATAGGAAATCTCCACAGTAAATTCGTCATAGTCCCAGCAGACAAAGCTCCAAATAATATAATATTCATATGTAAATATTACTATTGCCAGGTGCTGGTTAAAGAATTGAGTGTAAACATATCCTCATCAAATACGTCTACTTACTCCCAAACTGCATTTACTCTGGAAACTTTATTTAACAATCACAAAACTTTTCTCAGGGAAAGAGGTTTTTGTCTTCCAACCAATCATAACGACATACCAAAAGTATACTGGACTCCCAAAGTGCATAAATCACCATACAAAGCTATATTCATAGCTGGTTCTAGAAGCTGCATCTCCAAGCTTCTTTCAACCCTGTTGACGAGGGCCCTTCAGGAGGTAAAAGCATTTTGGGAAAGGTATTGTGCCACAATTTCTAAAAACCCTGGCGTTGAATGTATGTGGATATTGAAAAACTCAATATGTCTTACGGAAGAACTTGATGCTAAAGGTCACATACCGTACAGACCTGTATCTGCATGGGATTTCTCGACACTCTATACTACAATCCCTCATCAGGACTTTATTAACCGTCTAAGTTCATTAATAATATCTGTGTTCAAGAAAACTGATCGTAGATATATTAATGTCGGAAGCCATAAAGCATTCTTTAGCTCTACTACTTACAAGAGATATCATTCATGAGTTGCTTGAATTTCTCATCAAAAATGTCTATGTGATATTTGACCATACAATATATCAAGAGCGTATAGGTATTCCCATAGATACTAATTGTGCACCCCTGTTGGCTGACCTATAGCTGTTCTCTTATGAATATGACTATATGCAGGCGCTTTCAAATTACAAGCGTCTAGTCCGTCATTCATAATCCAGCCGTCGTCCATTAGATCCATTCGAAGCCCGTTGCTTCTCATTCACCAAACGCTATATAGACGATCTTCTCGCTGTGGATAATCGCTAAATAAATGACACTGTGAAGGATATATATCCACCTTCACTGGATTTGAAGGAAACTACAGATAGCCCTACAGGCATATCATATTTAGACCTATATCTCTATAAAAATGAAGCGGGCCTTCTCTCTCGTCGACTTCATGACAAAAGAGACGATTACAATTTCGACATCGTAAACTATCCCTTTCTGGACAGTAATATTCCAGTGGGACCTGTATATGGCGTATACATATCTCGCCTATTAGCATTTGCTAGATCCTGTGCTAAATGTGATGAATTTAATCAACGTCACAAAACATTGTTGCAGAAACTTATAAAACAGGGCTATACCACCAAGCGCCTCCACTCTAAGTTTCTCAAATATGGCGATACATATCGCTGCTCATAGCAAAATACGAACGTAGCGTGCAAGATCTATGGCGTTACGTTTCGTAACGTGTGCTTAATTCCGCTTAACCCGGGGCTAGGGGCCGTATGAACCGATGTACTTCAAGATCGTTATGGTGCTCATATGAACAGTCACAATCTAAGCGTGACTGAGATATATCATTCTCTAGATGACGACTATACAACGGATGTTTTGGATTAAGAATACTGATCAGCGATACGGATTTGATATTTTAGAACATCATTATGTCTGCCGGCATCATTGAAAACTCTTGACCGCTTCTCTCTTGCAGGAAACTAGCCTATATTTATGTATACTATGATTGGATTTGCTGCCAATACTGTTATATGGAATATGTCTTTGGATTATGGATGCGGATATTTTCACGGGGCGATGTAGACCCGTAGGGACTAATGGTCCTGTCTTATAGTCAGAAAAAATTTAGCACCGGCTATGTGTCTTGCTAACACAGCAAAGGATAGAGTTCTTACACGACAAGAAGGAGGTCTGAAACTTCCTTCTTTAGAGTGTCCAGGTTTCTGTGTTTTTAATGTTCGCGTATAGTTGCAGGTCTGATATGTTTAAGTTACATTTCCATTTATCTAATTTTATGGGTGTTTTCGTTCATTTTCCAGTGGCGCTACTTTCGTGCTCAAAATATGTCGTCTGCTAAACCACAGATTTTGAGAGGTGCATGTTGAGTGATTTTGTAGGACTAACTCATTCTCATTAGAAAGCGTGTTTGGGCAGTAATTTAGTATTAAATAATACCAGTATAAGTGTAATTCATTGTAGAAAACAATGGGATATTTCACTTTGCCTGTATTCATTTACATTTTCATGAAATATGTGTGTTGAGTTACAGTTTGGAATTTTCGCCATTTAAGCTTACCCCTCAAGACCCTCTGCATTATCTTTTCATGGTAAGTTTCTAAAATCCAGTGGTGGTCAAATCATTTACGTAATAATTGCCCTGTGTTCAGAAATGTTTTTTTCCCATTCTGCTTCTGAAATATTCATGGAATGTTGCAAGCATTTCCCCCTGATCTACAGAAAGAGCTCTGCATATCACAGGCACGCTGTGTTTGAAAAGTCTGTAAGGTGACAGGGGAGATAACCAAATAGAACTGTAATACATGTGTATACTGGGGGTGTACTGGCAGGTACATGTATATAATATGATGCCATGAGAGGATGCATCCCAGCATAGCTCCAATCCACCTAACCATGAGGATTTTACATTGTATCTCAATACTCATTTTTACCCCTTGGCCAATTTTGGCCTTGGGGTATTGTCTTGTACGTCCGTCTGTTCGTACGTCCGTACGTCAGTGCGTGAGCGAGATAGCCGGAAAAACGGTTCCACTGATGAATTCCAAATTTGGTATGCTTATTTACCTAGTCAAGGACCAGAAGCCTATTGAATTGGGACCTGATTGGGTGGAAACCTTGGCGGTCGTCTTTAATTTTATGCAAAATGGATAATGATCCATATCTGGGAAACCATTCAACTGTTATACATCATCGATACATCAAGCAACTTTCAATGAATTACCAAACCGGCTTTTCTGATTAGCTGGAAATCCTGGAGGCCATCTTTAATTTATGCAAAATCGATAATGATACATATCTCTGTTACCATTCAATTGTTTTATATGAAAGTTGGTATACATCATCGATACATCCAGATACTTTGAATCGGGACCTGATTGACTGAAAACCTAGGCGGCCATCTTTAATTTATGCAAAAACTTTAATGATATATATCTCTGATATCATTGAAGTGTTCTATATCAAACTTGGTATACAGCATCGATGTATCAAGAGACTTTCAATGAATAACCACATCAGTTCCTCTGAGTGGGGAGAAGGATGGGCGGCCATCTTTAATTTATGCAAAATCATTAATGATCTCTATCTCTGATACCGTTCAAATGCTCGATGTAAAATTTGGTATACATCATTGATTCATCAAGAAACTTATGTAATGAATACTGGTTTCTCTGATTGGACGGAAACCTTGGGGGTCATTCCTAATTGCAAAATTTTTGATAATCTGTAGACTTGACTGCTTGGTGTTCCTGATATCTTGGTTCAATTGAATACATTATGAATGTACCCAGAGCCGAGGGGTTTTCAGATGCGCAGCTTCATATTGTTATTTACTGCTGAAGGATATGCTTTCTATTATCTGGAAAAAGTGGAAAATTTTACAAATATTGGTAACATGCAGTGAAGACATTATTTTATCATTTCATCAGGATGGTTTCATAATAAATGTCTGTCTCGGCGGTCACAAGTTTTTTTTAAATATATATATGTTTACAATTACACTAATGCACTAGAGATCCTTGTCGAGAGGAATGTGTGAGACTACAAGTATGGCTCTTCGCCATGGGATGGAACATCAAAGAGTTTGTGGAATTATCCCAACAGCCTATTTTACATTTAAATAGCCCCGTTTCAGTGCCTAAGGCTCTAGTTTTAATGGACGACGGCTGAATTATGAATGACGGACCAGACGCTTGTAATTAGTCTGTCTTAGGGGCCACGCAAATATCAGCGGGATAGGACCAATGCAAAAGGGTGGAGGAACAGGAGGTTTCCTAGCTTTGTTCTGCAGAACATGAAGTTTTTCACTTGTTGATATAAATAGGACAAATACTTTCTCACAGGAATTCAGTATG
>JAVTVY010038658.1:0-17049 GCA_036873755.1 Hanleya hanleyi
ACGAATATGACAGATGCAAATGGTGGCCTCTGATTGGGCAAGAGTCTTTTTGAGTTGTAAACATACCCAACGCGGCTCCCCTAGCGTGGGTATGCTGTAACATTGGGGAAAATAAACTATATGAAAAAACTTCTTGTTGTTGTTGTTCTCTCATGTGTCATCGTTGTTGTTGTTGTTGTTGTTGTTCTCTCTCCGGTCTATATCATGGCGTCAATGCGTTATGTTAGAGCGTTAAGGCGTAACTACGAGCGTTGACGGGCGTCACTGCATTTCGAAGAATTAGTGACAATTCCATGGAATATCTAGAAAAGCAGAACTTCTGAGCTATTTCACCAGGGCGTTGAAGCGTTAAGCTTGGCGTTGGCGGGCGTTGCTACAAGATGACACCTCATACGACGCATTCGGACCAGGGATGGTCCCTCTCTACACCAAATACCTTCCTTCACTGCCCCAAAATGGTTACTTTGGCTACTACTCGTACTGATGACGTCACAGATGACGCGAACATCCCTCAAATCGGGGTCTACACCCCAAGAGCTACAAAATGATACCTCACACGACGCATTCGGACCAAGGATGGTCCCTCTCTACACCAAATACCTTCCTTCACTACCCCAAAATGTCCACTTTCGCTACTACTCGTACCGATGACGTCAGCGATGACGTCACAGATGCTGTGGAGATCCCTCAAATCGAAGTCTACACCCCGAGAGCTACAACATGACACCTTCCAGGACGCATTGAACCAAGGATGGTCCATCTCTACCCCAAATACCTTCCTCCACTACCCCGAAATGACCACTTTACTTACTACAACCAACTGCGCATGCGCAGATTGACGCGACTTGCATTTAAAACCACGCCATTCTGACTCTACCCCACACAAGCTTCACTTTGACACCTTCCACGACCCATTCGGACCCATAGCGGTGCATCTCTAACCCAAACACACCAACACACACCCCCAAAAATGCCTGCTTTCTATACTACGGCTAGGCTGCGCATGCGCAGACTATTGACAACGTACGAACCATTAGTGTAGTCAAGTGCTCCTGCATGAGAGCTTCACAATAAGACCTCACTCGACCCCATCGGACCATTAGTGGCCCACATAGACTCCAAAACGTCCACCCCGTATGGACCTATACACCCATAGCCATGCAGTATAGGCCCAGGCCGCGGTGACTTTTTTCAAAAATTTCACCGTTTCGCTCCGGGACACTTCCTATCATGTTCTAAATGACGAGACGTGAAAAACAAATCCAAACAACCCTACCGCAAATGTCTAGAAGTAGGTTTCCCAGGGGGACAAACATTGGTCCTATACCCCCAGTATGGGACTATATGTGTCTATATGGGTCTCGGTGACTTTTTTCAAAAATTTCACCGATTCGTGCCGGGACACTTCCTATCATGTTCTAAATGACGAGACTAATAAAACAAATCCAAACAACCCTACCGCAAATGTATAGAAGTAGGTTTCCCAGGGGGACAAACATTGGTCCTATACCCCCAGTATGGGACTATATGGGGCTATATCGTACTTTTTCAAAAATTTCACCGTTTCGCTCCGCGACACTTCCTATCATGTTCTAAATGACGAGAGTAAGAAAACAAATCCAAACAACCCTACCGCAAATGTCGAGAAGTAGGTTTCCCAGGATGGCCCTATACCCCCCATACTCCATATAGGCATTTTCCCGTAATTTAGGATAAAGTCCGTGTTCCGTATTTTTTCAGGAAAAATTTTACATACCCCCACCCTGGAACTAGGGGGAGATAACTCTATTGATAGGCAAGCCCCGTTAAGCCCGGCGACCTATATACCCCCATACCCCATATAGGCATTTTCACGGATTTTTCGATAAAGTCCGTGTTCCGTTTTGGGTTTTTTTCAGGAAAATTTTTACATGCACCCACCCATGACTGGATGCCACTTCACCTAGGCTTCACTTTGATACCTCATACAACTCCATTGGACCATTAGGGGCTCCCCTAGCTCCAAAACGGCTATTTTCATACCCTTGGGCCACCGCGCATGCGCAGAATGCCGATATTTCAACCCCACAGCCAGCCCATCAGATGCCCCTTCACGAATGCTTCACTTGGATACCTCACTCGACCCCATCGGACCATTAGGGACTCCCCTAGATCCAAAAACGGCTATTTTCATACCCTTGGGCCACCGCGCATGCGCAGAATGCCGATATTTCAACCCCACACCCAGCCCATCAGATGCCCCTTCACGAATGCTTCACTTTGATACCTCACTCGACCCCATCGGACCATTTTATCTAGGGACTATAAGTAGGTCAATCCTAAGGAATTTAGCCTTTATATACTACTTCGAGTCGTTTCGTTTATTACACAATCTCGTACATTTCATCCCCAGCGGTTCTTTTGAATCAGCGCATCGGTGTCGGAAGCCTGCGGTTTTCGCTTCGACATCCAATGTCGATTTCAGCCTAACTTCAAAGGCAATCTGGCCAGCGATGAAATTCAAACCAGTCAAAACTCAAACCTTGCTGCGGATTGGCCTGATGAGCTGCTTTAGCGCGCTTACTGATTGGTTCGGTTCAGTAGAAACCCCTCGAGCTATTTATATCCAGAACTGCTATCGGTAACTAACCAAGCCAGTGTATCGATCGTAATTAACCTATCGATTGATACACTGACTTGCGGGGATGGATTTTTCTGTGCAGTTCGAAGGTCACCATAACTATCTTGACCAGATTTCGTGACATTCGGGTCAAACTGTGGCCGTCCAGCCGATATAAAGACGATCACTTTGATTTTATTGTAAGATTAATGTGGGAAAATTTATATAAATATGTAAAAAAAAATCGAATTCAATGGTATAGTGGAATAATTTCCCCGCATCAGGCTCAACTTTGATCTACATATGTGCCATTTGTGTGAATTCCCTTAACAAGTACAGAAACTAGGTAAACACATTGGGGGGAAAAAAAAGGAGAAAACGCGACAGTCATCAGGTTTCTGACCAGAACGAAAAGAAATCATCTGGCCTACATAACTGACAAGGCTACAGATAGTTTAAACGTATAACCCAATCACATTGTGCATCAAATCGAACGAACATATCCCACTTGAATGAACTTTACAAAGGAAGAAGAGAGTGAGACACGGAGTAAGAAATGGAGTTCTAATAATCCAGAATTGTGTTTTCAACTTGAATACGATTTGATATAGATCTAGATTGAGGTATTCCTATTTTATATCCTGTTATTCATCCCCTTCCACCTATTTTGTCAACATGAGAATCTCAAGCACCACTTTACTCTTCTTTCAAGCGAATGCAAAGGTCTTGACAGAGAAATACACACAGTTCAACAAAGGATATTTGAATAATCCAAAATGATTTCTTCACGTTGTATGAATGTATGCAATAGACCGTGAAGTCCTGACCTCTCCTTGTCCGTCAGGCTTCAGTCATTTTGTCAGTATAGGCAAGTAACAGGTTGATTAGTTTTAACGGTGGTCATTTTAGACCGTGCACTGTTCGATTAAACTGGTCATTACAAAACCTGACACGCGTTTACGGAGCCGGAGACAACATACAAATCTAGAGCAGATATTTTCCCGTAAAATGCAAACATACGGTATTCTGTAAGAGTATAAATTTAAAAACAGCTCAAATACCCATCTGCATGGAAAACACAAATCGACAGCATCCAAGACAGACTGACATTCTGATTGCATTGCAACTAAAACATGACGGGGAGTCGGGAACATTGACTACTTCTTGGATTCTGCGACGATGTTTCTGTATCTTAACAACTCTTTTTATTGTAGATGTTGATTTTGAATCCTGCAACAACCTGAACAAACGGTGCGTACTACAGGCTTGAGCGGTAATGATGCATGAAATAGACGAGCTCTTGATTTTTCGACCCTTCACCCTATAACCACCCCACGCTCCCAAAATTCTTGTTTTGAGGGCCTGTGGATAATACAATAGCCTCGACATCCGAGAAGACAAATCAAAATGCAAACTATAAACAAGGCAAATAAATGACAAAATATAGATCTACACAAAGTAAACTATACATGTGGATAGGGTCAATCGAATACGATCTAGGAGACATCCCATTTACACATGCAGCGAAGTAAACATCCATTATTTCTAAAGATAATAAGCCCAGGAAATTTATTTTTTTTTAAATTATTTATTAAGATATCTACATGTAATCAAGGATTTATTAAGTCATTCTGATTATATGCACTTTGTAAAAATCAAAATCTCAAGTTGGCCTCTACGTTGCGCCACCAATGAATGTAGCCAAAGTGGACGGAATGACATCTTGTGGCAAGATCCACAATACGAAGACTTGAAAAGAATCCATTAATGCATTCTAAACGAAATGTCACGCCTTGTCCCAGGTGGCACCACCTATTGGCACATGCGGATGTAACGCGATTTCAGATGATGTTTTATAGCATAATATCTAGATACCAAATTTGGAAAGAATTAGGAAATAAAATTGAAAGTTGACCCCCAGGTGGTGCCACGTCACCCGGCTTATGTTGACGGAAAGCCACCCCAATCTTGTGACTTGATATCCACATACCAAAGTTCTAAAAATACGTTATTTCATTCTAATTAATTGTCCAGAAATGAAATTTCAAGGTTGACCTTCATGTGACGCCAGCCATGCATGGGTGTATGTGGACGGAAAGGAATACCAAGATATCGATAAACCAAATTTGGAAAGAATGCATACAGTCGTTCCATTTTTTTTTTTTTTTTTTCTGTCGTGCAAAAAAAGGAAGGTTAAGTTGGCCAGTGGCGCCATATGTGGATAGACTGCAACCTCAAGCGACATCCTGTGGCATGATATCCACACACCATAAGTAAAAAAAAATACGTTAACTTTTTCTTAACGAAATTCCAGTTGACCCCCAGGTGGCATATTTGGGCATATAAGAACGGATAGCAATCCCAACAAGTTAAGTTTGGCACGATAGTCATATACCAAATTTGGAAAGAATTTATTACGCCATCCTCAAATTTTATTGTCAGGAAATGAAATTTCTAGTTTGACCACCTGGTGCCGCCACCTATTTGTGTGTGGACGAAAAACGATCCCAAACGACATGATATCCGCATACCAAATTTGAAAAGAATCCGTTATGTATTTCTAAATTTACAGTCCGGAAACGTTCTAGTTTGGCATCCAGGTGGCGACACCCAAGGTTGTATGTGGACAGTCATTCTATTTTTTGACGTGGAAACGAACTTTTAAGTTGATCCCATGTGACGGCATGAGGATATGTGGATGCAATGTGACCCCGAGCGATATTTTGTGTGGCTTGATATCCACGCACCAAATTTGCAAAAAGCAATTCTAATTTTCGCTCTAATTTCAGTGTTCGGAAACGAAGTTCCATTTGGTGCCTAGGTGGTGTGTACGGAAAGCGATCCCATGCGACATCTTGTGCCATGATATCCACATATCAATTTTCTAATTTTACTAATTCTAATATTGTCGTTCTAATTTTACTGTCCGAAAACAAAATTTTAAGTTTGGCTTCCAGGTTGCGCCACTGGGTGTGTGTGGATGGAGAGCGATCCCAAGCGACATCTGGTGGCATGATATCTGCATACTAAATTTTGAAGCAATCCGTTATGTCGTTCTAATTTTACTGTCCGAAAACATAATCATAAGTTTGGTCTCCAGGTGGCGACACCTATGGGTGTATGTGGACGAAACGGTATACTAAGCAACATCTTGTAGCAAGATAACAAGATACCAAATTTGTAAAGAATTCAGTTGTTCTATTGTTTTTGTTGTGGAAACAAAATTTTAGGTTGACCCAGGTGGTGCCACTTGTGGGCATATGTGGATGGAATGCGACCCCAAGCGACACCTTGTAGCATGATATATAAACACCAAATTTTGAAAGAATCCTTAAGTCGTTCTAATTGTATTGTCAGATAACGAAATTCTAGTTGGCCCCCAGGTGGCGCCACCCAGGGGTGTGTGGACGGAATGCAATCCCAAGTGACTTATTGTGGCAAGAAATCCACAAACCAAATTTGGAAAGAATCCGTTAAGTTCTAATTTCATTGTCTGGAATTAAAAGTACAGTTGGACCCAGGTGGTGCCACTTTTGGGCAGATGTGGACGGAAAGCGTTCCCAAGCGACACCTTGTGGCATATCCACATACCAGATTTGAAAAGAATCTGTTAAGTCGTTCTAATATTATTGTCATATAATTTGTATATAATTTGCATAAACTACAGATAGGATAAATGAAGCAACAAAATACCGAAATACAGACTAGACAAATCTATACAAGGCGTAATACAGAACTATATGAAGTGTCACATCAATCTTCCAGGGGGCTCGCATGCTCATCATCCGCATCACACCTGGCTGTTTCTGTCCATATAGGACATTAAGGCTTGAATACATGATACGAGTGGCAAATGCAGGTAAATAACAAATGCTGGTAGTTGAATACATAATAAATCTCCTGCAATGTGCCACGATATTGGAATTAATCAAAAAATATGTTTCTTTCGCCATGCGTGAATTCACTGCAGTCCACGGCTAATTGATACTGTTCGTTGATTTATGGAGTGTAGTTAATCATTGCACGCAGAGTTAATCATAGATTGTTCCTCTTAGTACTATATCTTCCGCACAGACCTCCACGTCAACCTGTTCTGCGCAGTTGAATTTTATGGTTTGTCTCTGTCTCAGGTGTTTCTAAGTCTGCCCCAGGACAATCTGAATGCTAGAACTATGTCCATATACTCAACTGAAAAGTCAACAGGTTGTTCTTAATGGCCGACTCGTAAATGAACCGGACATCGATCGTTTTCCTTACGCACAGCTGGAAGTCCTTCAAAAGTCCTTAACAGTTATTCTTATCTTCGCCGCTTGCTGAGAAAGGTCAGCATCTTGGCGCTGCAAGGACGTTCAGGAAATAGCCATTTTGAAAGGGATCGTGCATTCTTTTCTTAGCATTTTATCATAACAGATATTCGCACTGGCACTAGCTCCGTGTCCGCAAATTGGCACGTGACTTCTACATATTCTAGTTATCTTTGTATCTTTTCCTCAATCTCCTCTAAAATGTCGATTATAAAGCGAAATGGCCGGTTCAGTTCGGTGATGCTCGTGGAAGGGAGTACGGTCGTTTGGACTCCCAACTGGGCGGATGGCTCCTTTGACATCGGTAATCATTACCTGAGGGTTTTCGAGATGTTTCCTTCTGGTATGATCTGACAGTGGTATTTGCCCTCTCGACGGTAAGCCCCCAAGGTGGGCGGTAAGTGCCCGGGGTAGCCAGGTGTGATATTATAGGGCATTCAATCCGAAGTGTGACCAGGGTTGTAATAGTGAATGTAGGGGATGCTATCGCTAACAAGATCAGATGATGTCAGTGGATATGCGCAGTGAAGCGAGCAACATTGCTCCCTTAATACGGCTTCATCGGCCATCGGACAAATTTGGTCAATTCAATAACAGTACATATCTTAATTATTCTCGTTAATTATTGCCCCCGTGCATGCTAAGATAATATTTAATTTTGTCAACTGCACTGAATCAGTGCTAATTGCGATTGAAGAATACCCGCCATTACTTTCTTGGAAACGGGTATATTTTTTTAGCACTAATTATCGACGAGGAACTGGCAGCGAACTTATCACGCCAATTACTTTTAAGATAAGACTCGTGGATGAGTTTGCACAGCTATACAGTAAAAAGGAAAAGCTAGTGCTAAATATGACACATTGATGACAAAATACGGTCTTTGCGTGCAAGATCTCCGGAGGTACATAATATAACGTGTGTCTAATATTAGATTAATATCGATTTCTTATTACCGTCCCGGACTTTAATTCCATTTAATTAAATTTAATTAACGACATGAGTATTTCAGACTCAAATGAACAAAATAATGCTCCAATATGGAGTTTACGACAGCAACACTATGCAATGAAAAGCGCTTCCCCCTATCAAAACCAACTTGTATTTATATATCAGCTTGTATTTGTTTTGTTTTTTACCTAGTATATGGATTTGAGTGCGGTTAGATTCGTACGAAGAAAGACTTGCCATTATGGATGTGAAATTTCTGTCTATGAAATATATCTGACGTCACATATATTACAATTAATATAGAAGTCATAATCCAGCAACCTTGACTAAAAATGTAGTAAATCGGCTGAGCACGTGCATCTATATCAGCGTCCACAAATCACCTGAAACACCAGACATTCTGGCTTTTCCGCTCAGAGTCATTCCGCATAATTTTGTCGACATATAGCTGGTGGAAATCAGGTCATTTCGTCCGACAATTTGTATGGCGTGGGTGGTCGAGAGAGTAAAGACAACTACCTGGAACTGTGAGTTGGCTCCTGGCGAACCCAGTTGACAGTTCTAGTGGTCTCGCCCGTTCCCGGGAACTTTCGCGAGATTTTTTGTTTTTTGAAATACCGGTTGGAATTTGGTGCACTTATCCACCCGAAGAGGCCAGCCCGGAAAATGTAAAGCAAGATATATGCAATTTAGGCATAATATTGTCGTTCTGCTTAAGGTGAAGTTTATTTGATTTTTGAGAAAACTAGTTATAGAACCTGAGTTTTGGGAGAGTGATGTGACGACCGCGCCGAATTGTGTGTCTTCCCTTCTACTTTTCTTCGCGACCTCGACCCCCCTTCCCCATACCAATCAACATAATTACCCAATTAAAAACGGTAACGAGTCCCTGTGATTTATCCACGAACGAACAAAGTCAGACAGAGCTGGTGCTTGGAAACATTTATGTATGTACTTTTGAGATGATCACAAATTGTCAACTTGAATGTTAAACGAAAATATGATTCGGGGCATCGCTGTCGCGTGATACTTGATCCGTCTGTTAATTGCATCTGTGGCGAAAATTGCCCCTTGCGTGTATCATGAAATCTGTGACAATCAGAAACAGGAAAAGGCAGACCGGTTTAATCAGAATTATACACTACTATGTTGTCGAACTCGTCCAAAATCTCTTGTAGATTAGCCTCCTTAATTAGCTTTCCATAAAATAATAATTGGCGGTTATGAATATGGTTCGTGATTGTTGCATGATTTCCTCCGAGCAATGACATCATTCACTGCATGAAGGTCGTCACGCTTTAATATCGCCATTATCCACACGGTCTTGGTGACACATGGCATTTCGAAAAGAAGCACTGAGCCAGATAATTAAAGGCTCTTGTACCACCATAACATTTTTGTCATAAAACTCGATATCTTGAAATAGATCGAATAGACAGAAATAATCTATACAATATAGATAACAATTTTTGATAAGAGGTGAATGACGAGATCGTTCAACAAAATTTCATGAATCACATATATCAAGCCAAAATAGCATGACCACCAAGTTATCCGTCTCTACATGATGGAAACTGTCGATCAACAGGGATTTTTTCTACTGGACATGGAGTTTATCCTGTCACAATTCCAATACAGGCAACGGCAATGTGAATTTCGGTATTCTATCCCATTTCGCTTGGTTTGAAGAACGGGGAGCCAAGCTTGTATGAATATTGGTTTCCTAAATCGAATCTTCCTGATGGTCCTGATGGCCTTTAATATTACTATTCCAGCAAATAACTGCAGTGTTCATGTGGTTGTAGCTTCTGCTGGATAACCCAAACAGTCCCCATGACTAACTCGGTATTGATGATTAATGACGAGAGCCAATAAATGTATAATTGTTTGCATAAACAGTTTGCAGTGTAATTGTATACCATATCTCCCGATATATCTTCGCATGTCATGACAGCTGGTAAGGCGCTAAATCAAATTACCACATTATTATCAGAACTATATACGGATTATATCTCAGATAATAACTATATCGACTATATATATATATATATATACAGTAATATTGCATGCCTCTCTGACATGATTTCTCTGGATTATTTTCAAAGTTTTAAATGGAATATAGCGTTAGAACCTCAAAGGTGAAACCTTGAAAAAGATGGGTAACAGACAGCATTCCGTCCAATTTTATCGTAAATATGAAGTAGCGACAATAGAACGGAATCACATGATCAAGGTGTCCAATCACATGATCAAGGTGTCCAATCACAGACTCGCATCATTTGACGTGAGACATTGTCATGTGATTACATGCCCAGCCGCATAAACAAGGAATCTGATTTGTCATTTAAACTTTTTCGTCTCTGTTTATTGCCTGAACAGGTTAGGGTCAACCCATACCTTCCCAGACAAGCATTTTTTAACGAATATTTCATAATTCCGGTAGTGAACTGAATCTTTTTAACGAAAAAAATATCCGTATAATGCAGCTTCAATTCCTGAGATATTTAGAATTCTATAATATGCAAAACATTTTCTGAAATTTCACTTTTAGCTAAAAAGTGACTATTCGTGTATTCCGTCAAAAAAATCTATTTGTATTTCCATTTTCTCACATGGAATGCTTGCACCTACTGACCAAACTAAGCGTTTAAGAATTTCATCAGCGGTAAAATTGTTTTATAAAAGTATTCTCAAAATCGTGTTTTCTGATGAACTGTGAGATTTTTAAATTAACGAAATTTTAACGATCCTGAAGTGAAGTTTCATTATTTATTGCATCTATTCATGTTACTGATTAATTATTGGTAGCAAGTTTTCAAAAGAAATACACCGAGAAAGTAGCAAAACTTGAGCGTTTGAAGGGGATTACGGGTTTGTTTTTTGGGGTATTTTATGTAATTACCATGTTTACCTCATGGTTAGTAGTAGGGAGCCGTGATTTCGACTCTCATTTGGCCGAGTGCGCAGGTGTTTTCGCGCAGGTACGACGTCACTTCCGATCTGGGTGAATGGAGCGTGACCTTGCCGTATGACGTCACTTCCGGTCTGGGTGAATGGCACGTGACCTGTGAACATGATAGGATATGTACTGACCTGTCTGTGGGGACTCAATGTCGTTCATCTCCGTGTCTTTTCGGTGAGAGGAGCATGTACTGGGGGTTTTCCCACAATGTCGTTCACCTCCGTGTTTCTTCGGTCAGGTCCGTGGGAACATGATAGGCGATGTACTGACTTGTCTGTGGGTTTTTCCCACAATGTCGTTCGTGGCGATCACGTGATCAAAGCATGTACTGACCTGTCTTTGGGGTTTTTCCCACAATGTCGTACACGGAGGCGACCGAAGATGTCACGGAGGTCAGATTATTCTTCCGCGGTGATGCGGTCTGGTGGTGATGCGGTCGCGAGAAAAAGCTTCCGCGGAGAAAAAGTAGTCCCTAGACTTGAAATACGCTGCATGGTCCGATTGGGTCGAGTGAGGTATCAAAGTGAAGCATTCGTGAAGGGGCATCCAGTCATGGGTGGGTGCATGTAAAATTAGGATTTTTTCCCGAAACTATAAAAAGCGGAACACGGACTTTACCCCTAAAATAGGGGAAAACACCTATCAACCCTAGTCAAAAGGGCTAATATCGGTCCCCGGGCTTATTGGGACCTGCCTATCAAGTCAATGGAGTGGGTACGTGTAAAATTAGGATTTTTTCCCGAAACTATAAAAAGCGGAATACGGACTTTACCCCTAAAATAGGGGAAAACACCTATCAACCCTAGCCAAAAGGGCTAATATCAATGGGGTGATGGGGTGGTCAATGGGGTGGGTGCATGTAAAATTAGGATTTTTTCCCGAAACTGTAAAAAGCGGAAAACGGACTTTACCCCTACAATAGGGGTCTGTATTATACAATATAAGGGAAAATGCCTGTATGGGGTATGGGGATGGTCAATTTTTTTCGTGGGCTTTACTATGGCTTGTGGGGTCGCGTTTTTCTCGTCTCGCCAAGAAAATGACAATGGGAAGGGTCCCGGAGCGAATCGGTGAAATTTTTGGGAAGAGTCACCGAGGTCTGTATATAGGCCCATAGGCTGGCCATGGGGCGTATAGGTCCAACCTGGGAAATTCACACACGTTCATTGTGATATGGGTTGCTTGGATTTGTTTTTCACGTCTCGTCATTTAGAACACGATGGGAAGGGTCCCGGAGCGAAACGGTGAATTTTTTGGAAAAAGTCACCGAGGCCTGGGTAGGCCCATAGGCCTATACTGCATGGCTATGGGTGTATAGGTCCATACGGGGTGGACGTTTTGGGATCTAGGTGGGCCACTAATGGCCCGATGGGGTCGAGTGAGGTATCAATGTGAAGCCTATGTGAGGGGGCAACCGATGGGATGGATGTGGGGTAGGAATATCGTCATTCTACGCATGCGCAATAGACAAAGTGTATGGAAATAGACGTTTTGGGATCTAGGGGAGCCACTAGTGGACCGATTGGATCGAGTGAGGTATCAATGTGAAGCCTATGTGAGGGGGCATCTGATGGGGTGAGTGCGGGGTTGAAATATCGTCACTCTGCGCATGCGCAGTGGAAACAAAGGGTATGGAAATAGACGTTTTGGGGTCTAGGTGGGCCACTAGTGGGCCGATGGGATCGAGTGAGATATCCATGTGAAGCCTATGTGAGGGGGCTAGACTAGGGTGTCGTTTCCATTCTGTACGCAGTCACGTGGGTTGTGACGTTACTTCCGGGTTTCACCTCCAAACCCAGAAGAGTTCCAATTTTCTCTTAGACGTCCGGATGTTCAACCTCCGGAGTTTTTCCCGGCCCGGCCCGGCCCGGCCCGCCCCGGCCGCAGCGCGCGCGCGCGGGTTCTCCGGCCGCACGCGCGCGCGCACGTCATCACCGGCAGTGCGTGGGTGAATCCGCAGCGCGCGCGCGCATGAAGACCCTCATACATACCCCAATGCAGGCGCAGACGTGATGTGCCCGGATGATAGACACGGACGTCGCCGAGAAAAACACATACAACACGTCACATACAGTCGCCCCCCCTCAAGACCCTCATATATACCCGGATGATGGACGTTACCGAAAAGACACGGACGTTACCGAAAAGACACGGACTTTACCGAAAAGACACGGACTTTACCGAAAAGACACGGACGTACCCGAAAAGACACGAAGGTGAACGACATTGTGGAAAAACCCCACAGACAGGTTATTACATGCATTCCTATGATGTTCACAGGTTACGCCCATTCACGAAGGGCCGTCACAGGGCGTAGTAGAAAAAAGCGCATTTCTAACCTTATTGACCTTATGGCGCAAGCGAGTATAACAAGTGCCCATGACTCACACGGTGTATAAAACCCTACCCAACAGGTACACTATAAAGCCACCTCTCTAACCGTTCGCTTTTCATTCCCCACCATGGCAGCGAGCGGAACAGAGCTTGCGTTATTCCAACTGACGTCCGACGTCTACCTCATCGTCAATGACGATCACCTGGAGCTGGTCCAATACGCACCGCAGAAGGTGAAGATTTTGTTATCGCTATCAGGCTGGACTCTATTGACACGATTGTTACAGGGAAAAGAGCCCGAAAGGGATTTCATGCACGTGGAAGTCGGCGTGCACATACGCACTGCTGGAGAGGATTCCCTTTTTCCCCGGTTGGAACAGAGTGGAGGTACCTATATCACACTCTGTCCACCCTTATGGATGGCACTGAAAGATGTACTCCCCGAGGTGGATGACTTACTACACCCCGAGATGAAAGAAGGGACTGTGGCTACCCGGAGGCTTACACCTGGCTGCCCCCTATTGTTGTACCCCAAACGAGTGGACCTCGGTCCCTTTTTCGCTCGACTCCTCTGTCTGAACGACGGTGGTTTTACCCTGGACCCCGATCTATGGACGGCTTTTTTCAACGTCACAAAACATTGTTGCAGAAACTTATAAAACAGGGCTATTCCACCAAGCGCCTCCACTCAAAGTTTCTCAAATTTGGCGATACATATCGCATGCTGATAGCAAAATACGAACGTAGCGTGCAAGATCTATGGCGCTACGTTTCGTAACATGTCTAATTCCGCTTAACCCGGGGCTAGGGGCCGTATGAGCCCATGTACTTCAAGATCCTCATGGTACTCATATGAACAGTCACAATCAAAGCGTGGCTGAGGTACATCATTTTTTGATGACGACTCTATAACGAATATTATGGATTAAGAATACTGATCAGCGATACGGATTTGATATTTTGGAACATCATGATGTCTTGCCGGCATCATTGAAAATTGTTGACCGCTTCTCTCTTGCAGGAAACAAGCCTATGTTTATGTATACTTTTGTCTTTTTGAATTTGGTGCTAATACTGTTATATGGAAATGGAATAGGTCTTTGGATTATGGACGCGGATATTCTCTAATGGACGACGGCTGGATTATGAATGACGGACTAGACGCTTGTAATTGGAACAAGTAGTCCCCATTGTCGATAAGGTACTATCTCTATAGGAGCCACATAACCAATCAGAATAGTACGTATCACGGACTACACCCGTAGAGCTACATCTAGGCGCGCATGTGTGACATGGTCTATAAAACACGTCCCTCTGGATCCCACACCTTCATTTCTACGGTTGCAGAGCCATGACGGAGATCCAGCCCTATGCGACTCGCATTTTACAGCATGCCACCGTGGTTAATTCACTCACGGGTTACCGAGCAGTGGTCCGGTCCATGTTTGCAGATGGCGACGACAACGAGGGGCGACGCCAGATCCTGAACGAGTTCACAGAAGCGGTCCTCGACAGAGTGCACCCGATAGAGAGGTGTGCCATCACTCACCACTACTGGACTATGACAGCCATCCTTGATGCTCAGGCTATGGACCACGAGCGCTCACACCGGAACCAGCGACGGCTGGTTGGCCTTGTCATGGTCTGTGCCCTATTGACCCTGGCGCTGTGGTATTGACAGTGGGACCTCACCATAAATACGAGGGTCAGACAGAGTGTGTGTCATTCACCGTTCGTCATTGGATCAAGCATGTCACCAGTCCTACGAGCCATCCTTCCCCTTACACCCCGGGTGGGGTTACACGTCTATGAAGATAAAGTCAACCTCGTGGAAGACCATGGAGATGTTTGCTGGTCGCGCGCTGAGACCGTATCGAATACGGTTACGCTACACCGTGACGGCTGGACCAAATTTAAACAGGTGTTGAGCGGCGAGCTCGACGGACACCTCATCCACATAGACAATGCCATCTACGTACACCGTGGACCCTTCTTCCCACGCCTGGGCCGCTACCAAGAACCTACGCGAGGCTTCACCCTAGACCCCGATCTGTGGACAGCCTTCGAGAAAGTGGTGCCCATCGTGGACCAGCTGTTTACACCGGACGAGCGGTCATCAGACGAGTTGGAGTGGGCTCGTACCCTGAGAGAAGCGGCGGCAGAACCCAATGAACAAATGTCTAGCCATGAACCAGACGACGATGCCATTGATTACCCGGCTAGACTCAGTCATCCCAGTGACATGACCACCAGATCCTTTGATCTCACGGGGTTCTCCCTATAAATACGAGAGACAGTCAAATCTGGTACCATTCACGTACTGACCATGACGGAGCATATGATACTGGCGTATCTCAGCTTGACCCCCGAGGTTTTCCTGCACGTGTATGCGGATAAGGTCGATATCATGGAGGAGGTGGGAGACATCTGTGATGCGGATCCTACACAACCGTGCCCGGCCCACATTCGTCTGTGCCGGGAGGGCTGGACCAAATTCAAACGGGTGTTGTCTGGTGAACTGGACGGCGACCTCATCCACTTGTGTCACGATGTGTACATCCGACGCGACCCTTTCTTTGCTCAATTGGCTCGGCTAGATGGGGGTACAGGGCACTTATCCTTCACCCTGATCTATGGTCTGCATTGGAAGATGCCGTGATAGATGTGGATCAAGTGCTTATCAAACGGTCATCAGACGAGTTGGACTGGTCATTTACCATGGACACTGTGCTGGCAGAAGCCAAAGAACAAACTCCGGCCCAAGATATACCCGTTATAAATAAACGATAGAGCCAGGGTCCATCATCATTTGTCACCATGAAGAGCTGGGAGAAGGTGTTGGAAAACTTATACTACAGTCCAAACCCCAGGGGATACAACGTGCTCAAGTCCGAGATTGGTTAAGAAAACAAGACACCTATACCTTACATCGAGCTGCCCGTCGCCATTTTCTACGGAACCGGGTCATCGTGGGAGGAATAGATGCCCAATGGCAAGCGGATTTGGTCGATATGAGCGCCTTTGCCAAACACAACGATGGAAATCGGTATATCTTGACGTGCATCGATATCCTGTCGAAGTATGCGTGGGTGGTACCCATCCGGACGAAAACGGGGGCGAATCTCATAGCCGCGTTCAATGACATCTTCAAGACCGGGTGCAAACCCATGTATTTGCAAACCGACGAACGCACGGAATTCCTCAACAGACCGTTCCAACAGTTTCTGAAAGCCCAGAAGGTGTTTTTCTTCCATACGTACAACGAGACCAAGGCTTCCGTGGTGGAAAGGTTCAACAGGACATTCAATGCCGCATGTATAAATATTTCACCTATAAGAATACAAGGCGGTACATCGATGTTCTCCCGAAACTTGTGTGTGGTTACAATCGATCCTATCACCGGAGTATAGAGAGAGCCCCCATTACCGTGACCCAACGCAATGAAGCCCAAGTCCGGCGTGTCTTGTACCCCAGGCAATCGCAGCGAACGCCGAAGGAGGTGTTCAAGGTCGGGGACCCTGTACGGATCAGTAAAGTCAAAGGTCAATTTGAGAAAAGTTGCTTGCCCAACTGGAGCGATGAGCACTTCCTGATTAAACGGCGCCTACCCCAACAGCAGCGAGTCTATGAACTGGAAGATCTTCAAGGGGAACCGTTGCTAGGGACATTTTACGAGATGGAATTACAGCCCGTCGTAAAAACACAGCAAGACTACTACAAGGTGGAGCAGATTTTGAAAACGGAACGTCGACGTGGCAAACTGTTTCATTTCGTCAAATGGCAAGGCTGGCCCAGTTCCTTCAATTCCTGGGTCGCTGCCAACCAGGTGAAACGACTATAAAGCCAGACACCACTGCCGTCATCCTTCATTCCACGTTCGACCACGGTGCTATGGACAA
>JAVTVY010038659.1:0-17533 GCA_036873755.1 Hanleya hanleyi
CCAACTACCGGATTGAAAAAGCTTGAGTACAAGACAATCGTGTTATCAGAGATACAGTCACCGGAAAAAATGATAAATGTTGATCTTTTGTGGAAAACAACTTTTGCGGTGAGACCACAGAAACCAGCCTGGTCAGGTTTCATGCAATTGATCTCGCATGGTGAACACCCTGGAGCATCATCAGTGAGACTTCTGCCCATGATAGACATGGACCCAGGTGATTTGACTTGCATATATTCTACATTGTGTTTTGTGCTCGATCATTCCAGACGGTACAAGGCCACTCCTGTTATCACGTTCGACCAACCGCTCTGGTGGAAGGCCACATCAATCCTGGAAAATGAAAGAGAGGGAAGTGAGCTCCAATCAATTGTATTGAGACTTGGTGGTTTTCATACACTAATGAGCTATTTGGGTTGCATCGGCCACTTAATGGAGGGATCTGGATTGCAGGAAACTATGGAACAGGTGTTCACAAGCAACACAGTAACTCACATCATGAGTGGTAAGGCTGTTGCCAGAGCTTTAAGGGGACATTTCCTTGTGGATGCTGCACTTCACACAATCCTGCTTGAGGATTCACTTGGCTTCAAACGGAAATCAAGTTCGAAGTTGCCTGTTGAGACAAACGAAGAAGGCGGTCCGACTGAAGGATCTAGCGAAGTTGAGTCAGTCCCGGGGATCGCTGATTCAGCCGAAAATGTCGACGTTACGGAATCTGCTGAAGGAGACGAAGGGCTCCCGGTTGTCATGAAGAACATTGCCAAGATGCTTGACCTACTCATTGAAGGCGAGATGACTCTAGAACATGTTGCCTCATCCCCAACACTGAAAACACTGCAATCATTGCTTTCGGATGCAACAAACACGCCCAAGGAAAAGAGAAATACCTGTCAGCTATGGACTTTGTACATGAAGATGGTCGACATTATTCGAAAATTCTTACGGTCTGAAAGGACTGGGGATTGGGCCCTTCATTTGCAAGCGATGTATGATATGTTACCATACCTCGCTGCCTCAGGACATAATCTCTACACCAAATCATTACAAATCTACTTGCAAAAAATGTGCGAACTTGAGAACAAAAACGCGGAACTCTACAATCAGTTTCAAGAAGGACTCCATGTTGTTAGAAGGTCTGAGAGATTTTGGGCTGGGTTATCCGTTGACCTTGTGATCGAACAGGTCCTTATGCGAAGTCTTAAGACTACAGGTGGCCTGACTAGAGGGCGTGGCATGACTGAGACGCAGAGAAATGTTTGGGTGATGTCAAGTCCTGTATGCGCAGAAGTAAACCAGGCCATGCAGCAGCTGACTGCCGTCACCTACACCACTAGCGAACAACATAAGGACCTCTCTGCAGCCCGAAAAAAGAGGGATTCAGCAGATGTGAACAAGCTGATCGACTTTCTCCAAGACAAGACTCCATTCGATAAGGATGGAAGCCTCAGAAATGTAGTTACCGGTGTAGTTGCAGATGAAAAGGTTAATGTTACTAAGGCCAAAGAAGTCGGGGACAAGATTTTGGATGGATTGGTTGGAAAACAGGTGGTGAACTACGTATTTAGGAAGAAGGATGGAGCTGTCACAATGGAATCGAAGTCCAAAGTAAAGATTGATGGAGAAGATGTACATATCGACCCCCAGCTTCTTTTCCAAAGACTGGTCCTTATTGGCACCCAGAAGGACAACCTGAAAGACGCCTTTCGTTATGAACTATGCGGCTTCCCTCCAGCTCTCTTTGAAAGACGCAATGTCCTCTTAAAGGCAAATAAACCTGTGCTTGCAAATGCTATCTGGAATGTTGCACCCCCCATTTCTGATGATGAGAAGCAAAAACTTGGTTCCTGTCACAGCAAATACGTCCTTGATGGTGGTGCCTTGATGCATAAGATTCCGTGGCAAACTGGGCAGACTTATGATTCCATATGTCAAAAATATGTATCATACGTCGTAAAGAAATACAAGCAGCCGACTGTTGTCTTCGATGGTTATGATTGTGGGCCCGCACCGAAGGATGGCACCCAGTCCAGACGAAGTGGAACAGCAGCAGCTGCTAGAAACGAAAAAGGAAGATTTTCTGTCCAACAAGAAGAACAAGCAGCACTTCATCAACATGCTCAGTGGTTACTTGGAAAAGTCAGGCTGCCAAGTTCATCATGCGGATGGTGATGCTGATGTGCTTATTGTGTCAACCGCTTTGAAAGTTGCCGAGACATGTACTACAATCGTTGCTGGTGACGACACTGACTTGATGATACTTCTGTGCCATCACGCAACAAGCGACCACGAGAAAATATTCTTCCATCCCGAGCCGAAATCCGGACAACAGGATAGATACATGGATATTCATCAAGCAAGATCTGCACTTGGGGAAGAGGTTTGTCGTGACCTACTGTTTGTTCATGCTGTCCTGGGATGTGACACAACATCGAGACTGTTTGGGTTTGGTAAAGCAGTTGGATTGAAATTGATCAAGAACAACCAGACGTTTATCGAACAGGCAAAGGTTTTCAACAGAAGGGGTTGCACCCAGAATGATGTAACAGCGGCTGGGGAAAGAGCTATCATGTGTTTGTACAAGCCAAATACGAATATCTGCGATCTAAACCAACTGAGGCATCAGAAATTTCTTGAACTGATGAGGACTAGCAAGAAGGCTATTGAACCCAAGAATCTTCCACCAACCTCAGCAGCCGTTATGTTCCACAGCATGCGCGTATATTATCAGGTTCAGACATGGAAGAACATTGAATTAGATGCTGGAGAATGGGGATGGAAAATCGTGGATGGAAGTATGGTTCCTCAACAAACTGGCCTTGATGTTGCACCCAAGGAATTACTTGAGTTCGCCAGATGTCACTGCAAAACTGGGTGCAGCACCAAGCGCTGCAGCTGCAAGAAAATAGGACTGCCTTGTTCAACTGCATGTGGCGAATGCAGGGGGATATGTGAGAACATGGGTGAGGGAGACAGTGGTAGTGATGATACGGATGATATGGAGAGTGGACTGGAAGTTGAAAATTGGGACAATGGCTAAAAATGGCGGGGTGATGGTTGGGGTTACAGGGTAGGGCTACCCCACACTGGCTATTATTCACAGCCTTATTTAGTGTAGACTCTTATACTGCACTAATAATTTAACTTGGTTTATGTTGTATTTGGATAAAATGGTGTTTTTATGTACTTTCCAATATGTACCCTAATTTCGCCAGTACCCTAACTATGTATATTTTTGAAGTCAAAAATAAATATTGTTCCAATGCTTCGATTTTTGGGGATTTTTAGTATGTCATTTGGTACATATCAACAGTCAAAATAAAGAAGGTTTCGTTTCTTTTGCAATTAGTGTGAGGTCATACCGTAGATTGACTGGACTATTGTAACAATAAACATTGGACATATGGGTTGCGTGAGTTGTTGGGGATCTCTCCCCCCATGTTCTTTTTCCTGGAACAGCCCTTGAAGGCATTAAGCATATATTTTACACATTCCATTTGTCTGATCTTTCTCAATATTTGCTTAGTTAAATTTGAAGCTATCCAAATAGGAGTTGCAAATTGGCACAAAATTGACACACCTTCTTATTTTCTTATGTTATTCAAGGGAACAGACCTTGCGGATCTGGACGTTAAAGCCTGGTTGAAGTTTCAAGAAGAATTGAAGACCAAATCAGAAGTGCGAATCGAGTCCTTCCCGAGTATTATATTTTCAAGAGTTATGGCCCTTTGTTCTTGAAATCTTCGTGAACTGAGACTTGTCCGGGCTGGATTTCCTGGATTTGTATGGACAAGTATGAAATTTGCATGATATGTGGTCAGTGTCTCATAGTTGTGCAGCGTAAAGTTTCTCCGTGTTTCGCTTTGATTTTCAAGAGTTATGGCCCTTCGTTCTTGAAATCTCTGTGAATTGGGACTTGTCCGGGCTGGATCGCGGTTAATATTGTATGGACAAGTATGAAATTTGCATGTTATGTGGACAATGCCCGATAGTTGTGCAATGTAAAGTTTCTCTGCATATCGGTTATATTTTCAAGAGTTATGACCCTTTGTTCCTCAAACCTCAAATATATATATTTGTCCAGGCTGGATTGATACTTAGGATATACATTATACAACTGAATCAAGGTGAAGAAAGTGACTTAAGCAGAGTTGTCATATTTTTGCGAATTAGGCCTTGATTTACCAATTAAAATCATTCCATTTCCAATTAACCGATCTGGGGAAAGTGGCTACATATATGTTATTCTACATTCCAAAGCAGACCAGTGTAACTGCATGCCATGTATAGTCTCCGGATTTATGATGAATTCAATTGACGACGTAATACACATTATTGTCACCATACAGTGGTTGTGCATGTGTTGGACTTTTTCAACCTGATTCACATTTTTCTGAGCTCAGTTGTTCCCCTTCATCATGTATATCAGAAGCATTTCAAACAACCTGTTTCCACCAACTTTCTTGTGAGCGCAACTACATAGTCTCCGGATTTATAATGAATTCAATTGATTTAATTGTCACCATACAGTAGTTGTGGATGTTAAGGACTTTTTCGACCTGATGGCATGATTCTGAGTTGTTCCCCCTGATTATGTAGAAGCAGTTTAAACGACCTGTTGTGGAGATATTAAATGAGCCAGTTTGACTATTTCTAAGGCTAGTTTTGATAACTGTGCTGTCAAACTTGTGGCCTAATGACTACTTTCCTCAATAAATTTATGGATTATTTTATTTCAGTCTGTTGTTGGCCTCTGATTTCTCCACCAAAGTAGATTCAGCAGTTAGCTGTGTGCCTTGGCACTAAGAAGGGGGTGCATGGTGTGTCCATGGAGACAAAGAATATGAAGTCGAAGAACATAACATTCATACTGCCATTGCTAAACATGTTCAGAAGCTAAACACTTGAGCTACGCGCATGCTCGTCAACACTTTTTCCACACATCCAATGGCTAAACATGTTCCCCGGATGTAATGTTTAGGATTTAAACGTTTTTAGCAGAGCACTATGGCTAAACATGTTTAGTAGGGAACTGTCGATAACCATGTTTAAACCCTAAGCACCAAATCACTAAACCACATGTTTAGCGGGTTGACGTGTGGAAAAAGTGTTGACAGGTATGCGCGTAGCTTATGTGTTTAGATCCTCCACACATGTTTAAAAGTGTGGGAAAAAAACACTTTTTTTTATTGATGAATGAATACCCAGCACGGTATCAATAACATAGTTTCTTTAATTCTTTGGAAACAGGAAACGTTAACTAACACATCGCTTGAGAATCTGCCCGAGTGAGATGTTATACCAAAAAATATTCGTTATAAAAGTGGAGAATTTCTTTCGTACGTCTCATAACTTGGCGACAGAATTCTGAAAGCAATCTACACAATATACAACGCAGGAATCCTCCACGCGATTACAATTACAATGTATAATGAACACCTATTTACCAGTATAACCTGACTGATAAACTGACGGACGAAATTGTACATAGTTGCTTCTTCTTCTCTTCTATTTATATCTCCCTCCGCTCTCTCCTTGTTATTTATTTATTATGCCCCCCTCTAACTAGAGGGGGGGCATATAGCGATCGCTTTGTCCGTCCGTCTGTCCGTCCGTCCGTCCGTCTGTCCATCCGTCTGTCCGTCCGAATTTCTTGTCCGGGCAATATCTCGGTTAATATTTGATGGACAGGATCGAAACTTGCATGGAATGTGGCGAGTGGCTCGTAGTTGTGCAGCGTGGAGTTTTTTCCGAGTTCCTGTATAATTTTCAAGAGTTATGGCCCTTTTTCTGAAATCTCTGTGAATGGGAATTGTCCGGGCTGGATCTTGGTTAATATTGTATGGACAAGTATGAAATTTGCATGATATGTGGTCAATGACCCACAGTTGTGCAGCGTAAAGTTTCTCCACGTTTCGCTTATATTTTCAAGAGTTATGGCCCTTTGTTCCTGAATTCTCCGTGAATTGGGACTTGTCCGGGCTGGATCTCGGTTAATATTGTATGGACAATTATGAAATTTGCAGGATTTGTGGTCAGTGCCCTGTAGTTGTGCAGCGTGAATTTTCTCCGCGTTTCGCATATATTTTCAAGAGTTATGGCCCTTTTTTCTTCAAATCTTTGTGAATTGGAACTTGTCCGGGCTGGATCTCGGTGAATATTGTATGAACAATTATGAAATTTGCAGGATATGTGATTAGTGCCCTGTAGTTGTGCAGCGTGAAGTTTCTTCGCGTTTCGCATATATTTTCAAGAGTTATGGCCCTTTTTTCTTCAAATCTTTGTGAATTGGAACTTGTCCGGGCTGGATCTCGGTGAATATTGTATGAACAATTATGAAATTTGCAGGATATGTGATCAGTGCCCTGTAGTTGTGCAGCGTGAAGTTTCTCCACATTTCGCCTATATTTTCAAGAGTTATGGCCCTTTTTTCTTCAAATCTTTGTGAATTGGGATTTGTAGGGCTGGATCTCGGTTAATATTGTATGAACAAGTATGAAATACGCATGATATGTGGTCAGTGAAGTTTCTCTGTTTTCGGTTATATTTTCAAGAGTTATGGCCCTTTGTTTAAACCTAAGTGAATGGGATATATTTATTTGTCCAAGCTGGATCTCAGTCCATAACTGATTTGAACCAGGAAAATGGCTATATTATATGTTATTCTACATTCCAAAGCAGACAACATAGGTCCTGAAGTATGAAATTGCCCCAAAAACAGTGAATTGGGTACAAAATTCACTGATCGCTTCATAATTTCACCACAATATACTCCCAAGGAATGTAGGTCTCATAACCAGGTCACATTTTCGAATTTGGCGAAAGCCCTGGCGACCATCTTGCATCGAAGCATCGTATTATCACTTGTTGCTTGATATTTGGAATATGTATTACGGTAATTTCCCTATTAATTCACCTTCCAAACTTAATTCGAAAACGGCCGATTTTTCCGCTGTCGTGATTTTGTCCATCCTAATAAAACGAACACGGGAGCATTTTCAATATCCGTGAAACAATAAATTCGAACACTCCCGTTTTCGCCACGGAGTTCGTGTCGATGAAAGTAAAGTGAATGTGTTACTAGAATCTCGTATAGTATATCGGCGTGTGCTATTATTTGTAAGCGCAGAGAAACAACAGGGAATGGTACAATATAATCAGACTGAATTACTATTACTTACAGTCTATAAGGAATAAAATTGATTCAATTAACTCCGCAGTCCTGTAATTTTATCCTAACTTGATCGCGTTTCGCCGCAGTCAGGAAAAATATATACGGTAGTCCCCGCACGTGGTCGAGTGTCTGCACACGGCCCGCTATTGAATCATTCTTCACTTTCCAGCCGTTCGTATATCAAATATCTTTCTTTAAACCAGCATTCCTTTATTTGAAAAACACGGTGAATATTTTCCGAGAAGGCAGAACTGCATGCGAATGAATTATGTTTGAAGGGAACATAAAAATCACCGACAACGGTGATCGAAGTGACACGGTCTAAGGAAATTATCATGGCGCTCCTTTTCTGTTGAAGTCTTTACGGAGGTTCATCGTCCCTCATTAATTCATGCCCCCTTTAACTTTTATACGTTGGTGATTAAATAGAATACATTTTATGCTAATATATTTTCAGATGAAGCCGGCTATCGATCTGACCTGGAATCAACAATCGCATGCCGCGGTTGTAATTTCGATATTAGTGTTGTTTAGATTTTTTTTTAGAAAAATGGAAAAAATCCATCCACATATGGTTCTCAGTACTGCACGGACAAAAGCATCATGATATTGAGCATATGGATATATTTTATAACTTTCCTCAACAAGATTCTCTGAAATGCTGAATTAATTTCACTAAACCGTTGAGAAACGGGATTGTACATTTGGTAGATTTTTTCGCCATGATTCTTCGACCAGAATACAATCACAACTTTTCCTCCTCTCCGAAACAACACGGAACCCGTGGACCTCTACCTCTTCCAAAACCTGTCTCTTTTCTTTCAAGCTGTAGCTTCGGTAATTTCCCCTCTTGGTAGGTGGGGGGGCATCTACCTCAATCGAGACCGGGATAACAGAAGTCGGGGCAGGTGTAGCTTCCGTCGAAGTGAAGAATGTAACTCTTACAGGGGCAGACTGGGCGGGTTGGGCAGGTAGATTACAGACACACAAACACACCTGCTTATTTAGATAATTAGATAAACTTAAAATGAAAAAGTTTAACAAAATACACCTATCGTTTAATGAAACATAGACAGGAAATCACACAGTTGACAAACGTCAGTTTTCTCACACAAACAAATTTCGCGATGTGAAGCGCCGACAACAATCATCTCTGCATGTGCTCTGTTTTGTTCAAATACGGTTATCATAAAGACTTACTCTTTCCGGTTTTGTTAAATATTTTATTGTGAATGAAAATATTTCTTATGAATACCCACGAACTTACCAAAATTCCAGCAATCAAAAATTCTTTGGAATTACACTGCGCATTTTTACACTAAGAATCAAAACATCGCTACTCGCTATTCCATTACTCTATATGCTAAACAAATTTGAGAAACATTTCAATGGCATTAGGTAAAGTTTCGGAGATGAGAACATAACAGTATTTAATTAATATTCAGAACGATATCATACTTCGACCTATACTTTTAGTAAACTGTTACAGTACCGGTACCGTAATAGATATTCTCATACTTGAAACAAACAAATCGAAACGTGTATTGCCGACTGACACTCCGTTGTCTTGTACAATCCGCCGTTAATTCTACATTAATTTCGTGTCATAGGTCCGGGATATTTATTCAAGTCCTGGATGGTGTGTGTAAAATCATGCACAATGAAGACCAAAAAGTCTATGACAGTCCGCTAATCTGTCTAAAACTTCGTGACATAATCCTACATAAATTTGCCGTTGGTTCATTTTCAGGGTTCACAACAACAACGTCGACATATCGAACGACTCGAACATGGAATACTCTAATATGTGTATAGTTTTATATATATAGAATATTCATTCAATTCCATGTCAGTTAGGTTTCATAATATAGATCATAGCTAATACTGAACAAAAGGAAGAAATACGTTCAATGTTTTGGCCTACTTTTACGATGTTATTATGGACGCGAATTTACGGACGTCAGCTCAAAAATCTGCATGATCGTGCTGAACTTGTCACTCGATAAATATGCTTGACTTCCTCGAATAAAATTAGACGCCTTTATCAGGATAGAGGAGATTTTCTGACATCATACACTGCATTTTATGGAAACTATGGTGAGATCTCAAATTTAATACACGTTAATAAATACGATCACTACGACCACGGCGAAGCGGTCCGCCATTTTGGATTCTCCGTGAAAGTCGGCGCGACATTTAATTCGAACACTCGCGTTTTTTCTAGAATTGGCTCAACAAATAATTCGAAAGTAGCCAATTTTTGGAGTGGTGAGTTTCATCACTACATCGCGAATTAATAGGGAAATTACCGTATGTGAGGCATGGCAAAAAAGTGACTGAAACAGAATTTTTATAATTATCCAAATTAGGCCTCCACCAACCAATAAAGAACAGAACAATGGCGGGGCAGTGTCGGATTAAAGTGGAAGGGGGGGGCATACAATTGAGCAATCTCTGATTGCTTCCTTCCTGTGTTATTTATTTATTTTAAAATATAGCGCTTGTAAACATCTTGAATGAAATCAGAAATTACCGTGAAATTAAAGTTGATGGGATGCGAAAGCCGTAGGAGGCCCTTAAACTACAATATTGATCAAAATTCAATCCATCTTACATATATACAAGTCTTGGAATATGAATTACTAATCTGATATCGGTAGGCTTTAGAATATAATTTGTTTCAGTTATCATGATTATTTCTTCTTGGTATACATGACAAAGAGATTATTATAAGGTTTTGTTTTTATATTGCATTATATCCCATGCTATACAACTTCATTTGCATTTATAATCTGAGAATCAGTCATCAAATAAAAGACATTTTTACGGACAAGTACTTCTTGCAAAAATCATTAACCGGGCACGTGTACGCTCCGTTACAAAATCTGGTTTTCTTCTCATGGAACTTCTCAAGTTGATAAAATATAATAAGTAATTTCAAGTGATCTAAGTCCCTTCAAAACTTCAAAAACTTTTTTTACTCAAACTACGCCTGATGATGATCAACGCAACGGGAGATGAATTGGCAATAGCCACTTCGAATACACAGCGCTAAATAGGTCGACATCAAGTCCATGGCACGTATGCGCGTGAAATCGACTGCTACCGAATCAACGGCGGACATGGCCGAGCCAGCTATAATCCCTCAGGTTAATCCGCTATACCCTGCTGTGTCGGTATCGTACATTGAACACTTTCATCACCCCAATCTGTGTCTCCTCCCGATTTATAGCTCCACGCTATAACTGAATAATCAAGGTAATGGGAATAAATTTAGACAAAAACAGTCCTTATAGTCGCATGCTTTCACTATAACGATAGTGAGGTATTAAGAAAATATAAGGAATTTTTTGAAAGGATGGAAATATTTCTCCATGTCATATCACTTTATAATTACATGAAAGACATATTTATTCATGTATTAGTTCTCAATATTATATGTAGAAATAAGCGTGTAATTTTCTTCTACGTTCTCAGCAGAGGTCGAAATGCAAAGCGCACTCATAACTGCTACTGTGCCCCTTTTCGATGTGATGCTGTGCGCTTTTGTGAAGAGGTAGAAAATCGCGCTGTACGACTTCTCGACGTGCACAATATGGATGTTATTTGTGCACATATCACTCTCCTTTTCGTGGCCACAACTTCCATGTATAACATGCATTCATTGATCTAAAATTGGATTTTAGATGAAGTCAACGCATCCAGCCGGCATTTAAAATAAGAAAACCTGCATACATATTGCCTGTATAACTTGAGCAACTACGTCGACACCCTAAGTTGTAATCGAGAAGGTAGGTACTGGGTTCGACCCCAGGCCGGGTCATACCTAAGACTTGAAAAATGGAACTTGTTGCTCCCTCGCTTACGCTCAGCATTAAGAGGATAGAACAAGGACTGGTTCGCTCGGTGTCAGTATAATGTGACTGAGTGGGGTGTCATGTCTGCCTACGGCATGATATTTCAGTGGGACAGCACTATAAAATGGCAGCATTAGATCTGCTCTGTTACAAGTAGGTACCCCTGCCCCTGCATGCCCCTCCCCTCCCTTCTTTTCCCCGTCGTGATATAGCTGAAAAAATGTTGAAAGCGACGTTAAACCCTATTCACTCACTGTAATCGAGAAAACCATTGGATTGACCAGTACGGTACATGCCGAACTTGGAATTTAAGATAGAAGGTTATACAATTTATACCCGAAAATGTATATGGTTTCACAATTCAAATTAAACATTTTACAATGGTGAAAATTCAAGATCCAAAATTGTGCCAATATATCGAGATTGACACGAGGTACAGCAATTTCCGAATTTGCTTCTGCAAGATATGAAAAAGATGTACCGGTAAATATAAATCACATGTAATTAAATTTTCATCCGACGACACCGAAATTGAGAGAACACATTCCGTTCTGCACAACATATAAAAAATAATTAAAATTACCTCTGGATGCAGTTTTTTACATGCATTTTCGCCAATACCGGCATATAGAAATATTGAGATTGGCAAGAAATGCGGTCCAGCATATACTGAACCGGGTGTTGCAGGATATTAAACAATAATGTATGTTTTAACAGGTAGAATTTGTGAGGAACTCAAAATAAATATGCATTCATCAAAAGATGAAAATACATATACCCATCAATTTAAACCTTAGATATTACTATGGCGTACCACCCAAAGGATGTGATTGGAGCTAGGAACATATATTGAAATTATGACATATGAAGAAAAAGAGATTTTGATACAAATGTATACTCCGAATAATTCCAAGCCAGTGAGTATCGTGATTTTCAGATAAGACCCTGAATTGGTGTATACTTTCGTACAATACGAAGACGTTGAACCGAACAGAAAACATATTAAGAATGTATGGTCATACCCATGCATGATTAGTTTTGTGCTTTGTCCCAATAGATTGATCAAGTTTCAAGAGATTGCTCACGTATGTAGATAGATATTTATTAATGTCTCACCATCCATATACATCATAAGAATAACCACATGTCCAAATTTCAAGGTTGTTTAATAGCCTTGATTCCAATTGGTAGCTAGCAATCCAGAGAAAGGTCTACAATTTTGTGCTTCTGCGAATGTAGCATATATCACATCTAAAATTGAATGATAAACTAAAATGAGCTGAACTCTTGGAAACTGGGTCACCTTGGAGCAAGAACCGAGAGCTCACATATCCCACAATGAAATCAACAATAGTCAAACACAAGAAAAGGGTAGTTTTCCCGCAAATGGATTCCTTTCAGATGAGAGAATTTTTCATGAAAGAAGAAAGTGATGAAGTCAACCTTTGTTCTTGAGTTGATAAACAGGTATAAAGCTCATAAAGGAAACCTCTCCCGTTAAGTTAGTGAAAGTTATGTTTTTTATTTCACAACAGTTTAACTAAATGTAGCTGTTTCAAACAAGGGAGACAACTCCACAGGACAAATGCCATATACATGTAGGGGAGATAACTCTGAATATTCCAACCCAACACATAGTCAGCTAAACTTGATTCAGTTTTGGGGGACTGTGACCTTGACCTTCGACAAATTGATGTATGGTTCCTCTTCGCCATGCGAGCAAGATATTTGATACCATTCTATACCTTGAGACTAGAGATATTGCATGGACAACAAATGTTAATTGATGAATGGACAGAACGCAACATCGCATTACATGACCCCGTCTTCAACAGGCATATGAATATATCAGCAGCATATAGGTATTCCAATGGGTACTAATTGTGCACCCCTGTTGGCCGACCTGTATCTGTTCTCTTATGAATATGACTATATGCAGGCGCTTTCAAAAGCCGATCCATTCAAAGCCCGTTCCTTCTCATTCACCAAACGCTATATAGACGATCTTCTCGCTGTGGATAATCGCTATATAAATGACGCAGTGAAGGATATATATCCACCCTTCACTGGATTTGAAGGAAACTACAGATAGCCTGGCACATCATATTTAGATCTATATCTCTATAAAAATGAAGCGGGCATTCTCTCTCGTCGACTTTATGACAAAAGAGATGATTACAATTCGACATCGTAAACTATCCCTTTCTGGACAGTAATATTCCAGTGGGACCTGCATATGGCGTATACATATCTCGCTTAGTAGCATTTGCTAGATCCTGTGTTAAATGTGACGATTTTAATCAACGTCACAAAACACTGGTGCAGAAACTTATAAAACGGGGCTATTCCACCAAGCGCCTACACTCAAAGTTTCTCAAATTTGGCGATACATATCGCATGCTGATAGCAAAATACGAACATAGCGTGCAAGATCTATGGCGCTACGTTTCGTAACTTGTGTCTAATTCCGCTTAACCCGGGGGCTAGGGGCCGTATGAACCCATGTACTTCAAGATCCTCATGGTACTCATATGAACAGGCACAATCAAAGCGTGACTGAGATACATCATTCTTTAGATGACTTTACAACGAATATTATGGATTAAGAATACTGATCAGCGATATGGATTTGATATTTTTGGAACATCATGATGTCTTGCCGGCATCATTGAAAACTGTTGACCGCTTCTCTCTTGCAGGAAACAAGCCTATGTTTATGTATACTATGATTGTCTTTTTGAATTTGGTGCTAATACTGTTATGTGGAAAATGGAATAGGTCTTTGGATTATGGACGCGGATATTCTCTAATGGACGACGGCTGGATTATGAATGACGTACTAGACGCTTGTAATTGATGATTTCCTGATTTTGGGTTCACAGTGACCTTAACCTTTGACCTTGACCTAAATTTTGGTACACGACTCATCGTCTTCCGTCAATTGACGTTCGGCCTTGAACTACATTTTGGTACGTGACACATCATGTCCACCTACTGTATCTACTGACAAAAAAGCAATTTTCAAGATTTTTTTGATTCTGGAGTCACAGTGACCTTGACTATTGACCTTGACCTAAATTTTGGTACATGACAAACCATCTCCCCGTAATTTAACAATTTCACGATTTTAGGGTCACAGTGACCATGACCTACATTTTGGTATGTGATACACCGTGTCCCCCTAATGTATCTACTGACACAAACACATGTTATTTTTAATAATTTTCTGATTTTGGGGTCACAGTGACCTTTCACCTTGACCTAATTTTTGGTATGCGACACTTCAATTCTCCCTACTGAATTCACTCACCAAAAATTAGTAATTTTTAATGATTTCCCGATTTTTAGGTCACACTGACCTTTACTATTTACCTTGATCTGAATTTTGGTACAGGACAAAACAGCTACCCTTAATTTCTCAATGAACTCAAAAAAATATTTTTTTAATTTTTAACAATTTCATGATTGTGGGGTCACAACTACCTTGACCTTTGACCTTTACCTACATTTTGATATGTGACACATTGTGTCCCCCTATTGTATCTACTGACACAAATAAATGTTATATTTAATAATTTTCTAATTTTTGGGTCACGGTGACCTTTGACCTTCGACCTTGACCTATATTTTGGTATGCAACACTTCATTTCCCCCTATTGAATCCACTCACAAAAAAATTAGAATTTTTTAATGATTTCTTGACTTTTCGGTCACACTGACCTTTGAACTCCGACCTCGACCATCGTTCCCCCTTAGGGCATCCACTCACCAAAATGTAGAACTGTATATAGAAAATTGTCAATGATTTCCTGATTTTAGGCAACAGTGACCTTTGACCTCTGACCTCGACCTCAATTTTTGGTATGCGACACATCGTCTCCATCTGGCGTATCCACTCACAAAAAATTGCAACTGTGGATAGAAAACGTTCACAGATATAGACCGGACACGAACACTTCAGTGATTTCCTGTTTCTTCGGCCAGTGATCTTATCGCCCAGATATGGACCGGACACGGGGGACGGAGACGGACGGATGGACGTACCCACATTTGAGCCTTATGTGGATTTTTGCTTAAGTGGTTGATGAGTCAGTACCAGAAGTGCTAAGGTGGTTACAAATATTTTTGGGTATAATACAGCCTTAAGTGGTGGGGGTGGTATGTCCGTACTTGTGTTGTTTATACCTACCAGTCCAACACTATAGTGGTTATGTGTCCTTAATTGTGGGGTTTATACAGTCATTTGTCCATACTTGTGTTGTTTATACCCACCAGTCCAACACTAGAGTGGTTATGTGTCCTTGCTTGTGGGATTTATACATAGTCATTTGTCCATACTTGTGCTGTTTATACCTACCAGTCCAACACTAGAGTGGTTATGTGTCCTTACTTGTGGGGTTTATACATAGTCATTTGTCCATACTTGTGTTGCTTATACCTACCAGTCCAACACTAGAGTGGTTATGTGTCCTTGTGGGTTTTTTGGTCATTTGTCCATACTACATGTATAGTGCTGTTTATGCAGTGCAACACTAGAGTGGTTATGTGTCCTTGCTTGTGAAGTTTATAGTCATTTGTCCATGATACTTGTGTTGTTCATACCTACCAGTCCAACACTATAGTGGTTATGTGTCCTTACTTGTGTGGTTTATACAGTCATTAAGGGCGGACAATAACCTATCCTTCTAAGGACGGACACTACAACAGAGACAATACAGTTGTAAAACACTGTCGAGTCAAAGCAAACCACTCAGGACATGGACTCCACTTCCCCTCAAGGAATGGACAAAGATACCACACAAGGCATGGACAGATAACAACCCTCAAGGACGGACAGTAACCTATCATCCTAAGGACGGACACTACGACAGAGACGATACAGTTGTAAAACATTGTCGAGTCGAAGCAAACCACTCAGGACATGGACTCCTCTTCCCCTCAAGGAATGGACAAAGATACCACACAAGGCATGGACAGATAACAACCCTTAAGGACGGACAATAACCTATCCTCCTAAGCACGGACACTGCGACAGAGACGATACAGTTGTAAAACACTGTCGAGTCGAAGCAAACCACTCAGGACATGGACTCCTCTTCCCCTCAAGGAATGGACAAAGATACCACACAAGGCATGGACAGATAACAGCCCTTAAGGACGGACAATAACCTATCCTCCTAAGCACGGACACTACGACAGAGACGATACAGTTGTAAAACACTGTCGAGTCGAAGCAAACCACTCAGGACATGGACTCCTCTTCCCCTCAAGGAATGGACAAAGATACCACACAAGGCAAGGACAGATAACAACCCTTAAGGATGGACAATAACCTATCCTCCTAAGCACGGACACTGCGACAGAGACGATACAGTTGTAAAACACTGTCGAGTCGAAGCAAACCACTCAGGACATGGACTCCTCTTCCCCTCAAGGAATGGACAAAGATACCACACAAGGCATGGACAGATAACAACCCTTAAGGACGGACAATAACCTACCCTCCTAAGGACGGACACTACGACAGAGACAATACAGTTGTAAAACACTGTCGAGCCGAGGCAAACCACTCAGGACATGGACTCCACTTCCTCTCAAGGACTGGGCAAAGATACCACACAAGGCACGGACAGATAACAACCCTTAAGGACGGACAATAACCTATCCTCCTAAGGACGGACACTACGACAGAGACAATACAGTTGTAAAACAATGTCGAGTCGAAGCAAACCACTCAGGACATGGACTCCACTTCCCCTCAAGGAATGGACAAAGATACCACACAAGGCATGGACAGATAACAAACCTTAAGGAAGGACAATAACCTATCCTCCTAAGGACGGACACTACGACAGAGACAATACAGTTGTAAAACACTGTCGAGTCGAAGCAAACCACTCAGGACATGGACTCCACTTCCCCTCAACGAATGGACAAAGATACCACAAAAGGCATGGACAGATAACAACCCTTAAGGACGGAAAATAACCTATCCTCCTAAGGACGGACACTACGACAGAGACAATACAGTTGTAAAACACTGTCGAGTCGAAGCAAACCACTCAGGACATGGACTCCACTTCCCCTCAAGGAATGGACATAGATACCACACAAGACATGGACAGATAACAACCCTTAAGGACGGACAATAACTTATCCTCCTAAGGACGGACACTACGACAGAGACAATACAGTTGTAAAACACTGTCGAGTCGAGGCAACCACTCGGGACATGGACACCACTTCCCCTCAAGGAATGGACAAAGATACCACACAAGGCATGGACAGATAACAACCCTTAAGGACGGACAATAACCTATCCTCCTAAGGACGGACACTACGACAGAGATAATACAGTTGTAAAACACTGTCGAGTCGAAGCAAACCACTCAGGACATAAACTCCACTTCCCCTCAAGGAATGGACAAAGATACCACACAAGGCATGGACAGATAACAACCCTTAAGGATGGACAATAACCTATCCTCCTAAGGACGGACAC
>JAVTVY010038660.1:0-15674 GCA_036873755.1 Hanleya hanleyi
CTCTACCCCACCACCACCACCACGTGACACACCGCCGACCTCAGCACCGCTCCAACAGCCGCCATTACCAGGGGTAGCACCCACAGCCTCACAGTGGGTGGAAGACGAAGTGCTGAAGAGTGTACCTGCATCGTTCAAGAAACAAGCTGGCTTGGTATTACAACGGATGAAACAGAATCCTAACATGACTTGGAATGATAAAGGCGAACTCTTGGTACAGAATCAAGTGGTTCCCGTCACCCACATGACGGATTTAGTGAATGATCTGATGCGTCAACGCAGGTCACACACGGATCCTCGAGGATGGGAGGTCTTCGCTCAAGGCTTGAAAGACATGCATGTACCACAGTTCAATGTACAAGCCCCTTGTTCTGGGCTTCAGATATCACGTGGTTGTTCTCACGTTGTTCACTGAATAAAAAAAATGAGATCTCACCAAAAAAGCCTGTCTTGTGTGTTTTCTATATGAGCATAATGCATGAAACTGGCTTTGAACACCGTATTAGCCAATCAGTGGCCTAGAATGAAGCCAAAGGTAACCCATCCATGTCCAGAAAACATTACCCGGGTGTAAAAGAACCAGGATGTAGGCGCGGACGTAGGCGAAAGCATCCCAGGACCCGGATGTAGGCGCAGACGTGAGCGAAATTCTAGTACCCGTCCATTGGTTCTTTTATCGATCGTTCATTGGCTCTTTTTCTCGACCGGTGATTGGTCCAAATGGAACTGCCCATCCTTCCCAGGTTAATTTACAATCCCCTGTTGGGGTTCAAGCTCTGTATATCGATGCCGCAACATTGTCTCCGAACCTTGCCGAAAGGGAGACCTTGGATCTTTTGACCTGGATGTGACCTTTGACCTTTTGATCCGACATTCATCCACGCACTGCCGGTAATGACGCGCGCGCGCGCTGCGGCATCAGATCACCACCGCGCGCGCGCGCTGCGGCCGGGGCGGGCCGGGCCGGGCCGGGAAAGTTGGAGGTAGTGTTTGAGCATTCTGAAAAACCGGATGTGACGTCACACACTTGCACAGACCCACCAAACCACGTGAATGTTAGTCCAGGTGGATGCTCCCCCACATAGGATTCAGATTGATACCTCACTCGACAGAATAGGCCCATTAGGGGCCCACATAGACCACAAAAACGTCTATTTCCATACCCTTTGGCTACCGCGCATGCGCAGAATGACCCTATTTCTACCCCACACCCACGCCATCAGATGCTCCATTACATAGGCTTCACATTGATACCTCACACGACCCATTCGAACCGTGAATAGCCCATCTCTAACCCAAACACACCCACACACACCCGCAAAAATGCCTGCTTTCTATACTGCGGCCAGGCTGCGCATGCGCAGAATAACCCTATTTCTACCCCACATCCAAGCCATCAGATGTCCCCTCACATGGGCTTCACATTGATACCTCACACGACCCATTCGAACCGTGAATAGCCCATCTCTAACCCAAACACACACACCCCCAAAAATGCCTGCTTTCTATACTACGGCCAGGCTGCGCATGCGGTGAATATTGACAACGTACGAACTATTAGCGTAGTCAAGTGCTCCTGCATGAGAGCTTCACATTGATACCTCACTCGACCCCATCGGACCATTAGTGGCCCACCTAGATCCCAAAACGTCCACGCCGTATGGACCTATACACCCATAGCCATGCAGTATAGGCCTATGGGCCTACCCAGACCTCGGTGACTTTTTTCAAAAATGTCACCGTTTCGTGCCGGGACACTTCCTATCATGTTTGTCTTGACGAGACTAAGAAAACAAATCCAAACAACCATACCGCAAATGTATAGAAGTAGGTTTCCCAGTGGGACAAACATTGGACATATACCTAGCTAAGATTCATAGCGTCTCCCTTCCCTCACCGCTATGCCGACGACAAATACATTTCCCTGGTGGTAGCTCGAACATCTCCATGGCGCACTTATTTTTACCTTTGCGGCCTATTGGACCTTCATTAACTTGAGAAAATGGGCCGCCATGAATAAAAATACAGAAATGACAGACTAAATGGTCATTCGTCTGACAAAAGTTAATTACAGACGTTAAAATTATCCCTATGGAGCCTCAAAATCACCTGAAATCGAGGGTCAAGAAGATGGGCATTTCCGTCATAATAGACCCTGTGTATACAGGGGATGATGATCACAACATCGATTATGGTATTTTTATTCATGGCGGCCCTTTTTCTCAAGTTAATGAAGGTCCAATAGGTCGCAAAGGTAATAATAAGTGCGCCATGGAGATGTTCGAATTACCACCAGGAAAATGTATTTGTCGTCGGCATAGCGGTGAGGGAAGGGAGACGCTATGAAACTTAGCTAACATATATCCCCATAACCCGTATATGGGTCTATATGGGGCTATATACAGACCTCGAACTTTTTTCAAAAATTTCACCGTTTCGTGCCGGGACACTTCCTATCATGTTTGTCTTGACGAGACTAAGAAAACAAATCCAAACAACCATACCGCAAATATATAGAAGTAGGTTTCCCAGTGGGACAAACATTGGACCTATACCCCCATAACCCGTATATGGGTCTATATGGGGCTATATACAGACCTCGAACTTTTTTCAAAAATTTCACCGTTTCGTGCCGAGACACTTTCTATCATGTTTGTCTTGACGAGACTAAGAAAACAAATCCAAACAACCATACCGCAAATGTCTAGAAGTAGGTTTCCGAGTGGGGCAAACATTGGTCCTATACCCCTAGTATGGGACTATATGGGTCTCCCTGAACTTTTTCCACAAATTTCAACGATTCGCTCCACGACACTTCCTATCATGTTGTTCTTGACGAGACTAAGAAAACGAGACCCCACAACCTATACCGCAAATGTCGAGAAGTAGGTTTCCCAGGATGGTCCTATACCCTCCATACCCCATATAGGCATTTTCCCGTAATTTAGGATAAAGTCCGTGTTCCGTTTTTTTTCAGGAAAATTTTTACATACACCCACCCTGGAACTAGGGGGAGATAACTCTATTGATAGGCAAGCCCCGTTAAGCCCGGCGACCTATATACCTCCCCATACCCCATATAGGCATTTTCCCGGATTTTTCGATAAAGTCCGTGTTCCGGTTTTTTTTCAGGAAAAATTGTACATGCACCCACCCATGACTGGATGCCCCTTCACATAGGCTTCACATTGATACCTCATACAACTCCATCGGCCCATTAGAGGCTCCCCTAGATCCCAAAACGTCTATTTCCATACCCTTTTCCATTATCCGCCATTTTCCCACAATGGCGGTCACCTTCGGATCTTTCCGGTCAACGTATCCGCCATTTTCCCACAATGGCGGTCACCTTCGGGTCTTTCCGGTCAACGTATCCGCCATTTTCCGACAATGGCGGTCACCTTCGGGTCTTTCCGGTCAACTTTCGCCTCCATTGTCCACCGCCATTACAGCTTCACGGACGCCTCTTCCCCACACAGCAAACAATAGCGGACCACTGGTGGCAGTGGAGCGGCCTCTAGTGGCACGGGCGGCACCGGGAGCCGAAAACGGCCCGACGCCGGACCACCGATACATTTGGAGCCTCCATGTCATCTGACGTGTGGATGACATCGGGGCTACAAACGATCACCGCCGACTTGGTGGTACCACGTGACATTAATGCTCACTCGTTGGTCAAAACAAAAGTGATAATCAAATTATCATTTTTGACCAGTTTGATAGCATAATTATTCAATTATATCTACACCATTCATGATGGGCCTACGTATAAAATTAATTTCATTTATGGCGGGAAATTTCTGCCGACTTTAGGCGCGAAATTCTTGTTCAGTTACTTCCCCTTGCGCGCCACTGGGATCGTCTGCCTGAGAGATGCGTTCAAGCCTGCACGTAAGGCCAGCCAGAAATTCTGTGATTTGCTTTTAATTTTAGCCACGGAGATTCACTCTTCAGGTAATCATGTTCCAAGAGTTCCATTACATTTTCCTAGCATGTCAGTTTATTGTTACTGTAAGAGACTATAAACAAATCAAGTGTTTTTTTGTTGTTACAGGTTTCGTAAATGGATTTATGTTGACGCCATATTTCGTTGGTTGTTCAACGAACACATTAATTAGTGCCTTTGTCGTAAAGTTAATGTAATCATTTGATCGGTAAAACATCAATACAATTTATTGGTCTGGCAAACGACGTATAAGTTAATTAATTTAGCTCAGCGAAACAATCCGCACAGACAAAGGTTATTGTGCATCAGCACTCAACAGCTCCCCATCCTCCCCCCACCCCCTATTAATTTTTTTTTGTGTTAAGCCCTGGACAGATCACTGGGCATTTATTTGCCATACGGCCACGCATTTACATTAATGTCTTGCCCACGTGACCTGGGACAAACATTAAAACATAAAACAAAATACAAGCACAAAGACATTCCCCCCCTCCCCCCCAATAAATTTGAGAAGAATTCTCGCTATGTAAACATCAATTGACAACAATTGTAACATTAAAACTATACTGTAATATAAAACATAAAACATAATTTCCTACAGGATCAGCATTTGTATGAATTTCATGTTATTGTATTTTGTATACATGTAGATGTTGATCTATGAGTAATAAATTACTAGATACAGGCTTATAGATTAAATATTACCCAACCGTGGAATGTAATTGTCTATGAAAAATCCTCAATCATGCCAATAAGATGAATTTGAATGGTATTCAGCAATTTACACTGACAAATATTGAATGATGATTACAGATTATGTGTAATCAACTCCTTTAATTTCATTTTAATTTTCAATTTCTAATTCATTTTATTTCTGTCTTTTTACAAAACCCTGCTTAATGAATAAAGCTGTGAAATATATTGGCAGTAGTCAAGATTCTGTCTCAGTCAGTTGTAAGTAAAATCTTCCAGAATACAATATTAGTACACTGTAATTGATTAATTAATTTACTTATTAAACAAATAATGTACGGTATAACCTGTTCTAGTAGTTATTTTGGTGGTAGTATTATCTCCAATTAGATCAGGGTATTTTTGGGAGGATGTTATAATATTCAATTTGTCTTTGCATTTTTCAGCAACTGAACACAAACTATTAACTATCCACATCCGGATTAATTCACCAAGAATAACATATGCAAAATGATCATGTACTTTTCATGTTGATTTCAGACTAGTGCTTCAGGACTTTTGTCAGACACACGTCAGACACACTACCATCATCCTCGTGAGCCAGTGTATTACCTGGACTTGTGCAGATGCACTATCATATGTACCACCAAACAGACATGGCTGAATAATTCTGAAGCATAATTAGGCATCCCTAGGGATGCCTTATGTATTTGTCAGTTTCTCCTTTCTTCCGCTTCTGCTTTTTCCGGAATTTCGTTTCCGTCGGATAACTTTTGGATATCTGTGTCAATCAACTGGAAACTGGGTTTCCCTTTCTTGCACATTTTCCTTTTGTTTAATTTTTCCATCGGATAACTATCGAATGCCTTCATCAAACAAGTTCATATTTGTTATGCATATTGCTCCTCTCTAGAGGAAGACACCTATTGTTTTTCAGATCTGTCCGAAACTTGATACTTGTATTTTTCTATAATTTCTCTTATACGTAAATTTTCCACCTGGACCAAAGGTAAAGTGGCTGTCTCTGTTTGAGTACCAATTCCCATATTATCATTTGCATAGATTGCACTTTGGTGACTGGTTCACAGGCATGATTCAGGAAAGTTACTGTGGGGATCAAGATAATGGCTGGTCATTGGTCCATTGTATGACCACTGTAGTCATTTGCATCTAAAGTACATTCAGTGCCTGGTTTACAGCCATGCCATTCAGTCATGTTCAGTATGGGGATTTTGGGACCTGGAAAATGTACATGTATATACATTTTTCACGCAAATGAATTTCACAGAGACAGTGGCCATGCAGATTTTAAGCCACTGACATAGATACATTAATTCAAGAATATTTCAGTGCTATCTCGAGCAGCTACAGGTAACAAGATCATGTAATTGTTTTTTTTTTCGTGACAATCCATCTTTCTGGCGCCACATGTGACAGAGTTAAAATTTCATTTCCTGACTATAATTCCTGAAAAACCAAGCAGATTTCTTTCGAATTCGGTAAATGGGTCCCTTTCTTCAATATCTTGCTTGGGTTTGTTTTTCGTGCCGATCTGCCTCTAGGTGGCGCCACCCGGAGGCTAAGTTAAAATTACATTTCTAGACAATTGCTTTCGAGGATTCTGTCCAACTTTGGTGTGTGGGTACCTTGCCTAAAAATCTGATGGGGCTTGTTTTTCGTGTCGATTCGTGCATAGGTGGCGCCACATGAGAGCTAAGTTTTCATAGTGTTTCAATACAATAACTTTTGAAAACCTGGACCGATTGTTTCCAAATTTGGTATGTGAGTACCTCATCTCAATATCTCGCTTGGCAATGTTTCTGATGCTGATTCGCATATGGATGCGCCACCTGGGGGCCAATGTGATATTGCGTTTCTGAACAACAACTTTTGAAAACGTAATGGATTCTTCCCAAGTTTGGTATATAGGTACCTTGACGGACAATCTCGCTTGGGATTGTGCCGTTCTGCTTATAGGTGGCACCACCTGTGGGCCAACTCCCCTCAAGTTCTCACTTGGGATTGTTGTTCGTGCCAATCGTTTTACAGTTGGTGCAACCTTTATGGGTACCTTGCCTGAAGATCTCAATTGGGCTTGTTTTTCATGTCCATCTGGTTATAAGTGGCGCTACCAAGTTTTACGTTATTACTCTCTTCAAGAATAATGCATGTTCCTTTTCTTAACATGCAAAAGGGATACCTCCTGGGTCGTATTGGATCAAATGTATCACGTTCAATAATGGTTTTGTCTAATCTTTGGGTCGAGAAAACATTGATATGGGCCTTATAAATGTCAAAGTAAGCCAGTATAGACGTGCAAATAATTTAATGGTATATACAATATCTGTTGTGGTGACAATAATGTGGAATAGTTTTGTATTGAAAGTCTCTCCAGGCAACGGACACGAATGAATAATTCATACTTTTACCCCATATTTATCGAAACTATCAAGCAACTGCGCACAAAGAACATAGTCTGAATTAATGCCACTCCAGAATGAGCGTGTTTCCCTATCTCTTCTGTGTAGCTGTTCTGGCTGTGATTATTAGTTCTGCTCTCGGAGCTATACTTCAAGAGCTGTATTCGAAAACTCTGAGTGAATTCGATGGAAAGGTCATGCAAACTTCTGCAAGACTACAAACAAACGGCGAACCTCGCATCTATTGTCACGTTCGGTGTTTAAAAGACGGAAACTGCATGTCATTTTTCTACGACTCTATTACGGGAACATGTCTGATTCATGGGGTAGTTTTCTTCACACCAAATGACGGTGAGTTGTCTCCCGGGAGCCGATATTACAGACCAGTTCTAGGTATGTACAATAATTACTCGCCTTAGCAATATCCACTTGATCATCCATTTAGTGAAATAATGACGATATGTCAGAATTTCGGATTTTTTTCTCTATTATAAAACAAGGAACAACGATAAAATTAATATTGTTATTTTAGACGAATGAGCTCGAGTGGCAGGAACAATGAGACATATTATTCCAAAACTTTCACATCGCATCTCTCCGGGGATCTGTTTGTTTCAGATAGATACTGATCCTCTAGAAATAAGACAATAGGCTGACAATTACCCCAAAGGAATTAGCTAAGGACTAAGAAATTTCAGCCATTCATTTTGTGAAAATCCACCATCCTCCGTATGCAGGTTCGTACTGCACTCAGTACTGGCCTTGCGTGGAAGCGGACTGTGGGCCAAGGATACTAGGAGCAACAGCAAGTTTACGGACGAAAGAGCAGTCTAGTTCGAATTATTTCATTGTAAGCTTACTTTATGTGGAAAAGGTCCGGATGGGAAAGCCTTTTATCCTTGTCAGATGGCAGGGATGAAATGGCATAGGCACGTCTCTTCAGCCGAAACGGCGTTCGTTGGATGAGAACATCTTAATTAAAGACACCCAAAGGGGGTTTGACTCTTAATTCGGAAAGGTGATGATGTTGCGAATGTCATAGGAAAAAAAACAATAATAATACTGCTGGTCATCGTTATGACAAACCAGCCCTCTGTTATGGTATGGTGTTGTCAGACGGCTAATGACTAGCTCTAGGTATGATTCCCCCTCCACCTACGTCTGACCAGTTGGGCTCATGGAATTCTCCCATTGTCAGTTTGTAACCTCCTAAACTCTCGCTGTAACACTCTCTGACAACGCGGTGCACATGCGCATTCGGTCTGTATCGATTTCGAGCCACACAGGAAGCGTGTATCTGCAAAGAGGGACATGGGGAATGCGCCCAGTTTAACTTGTAAGAGAATTAACACGTGTTATGCTATTTTTCTTTTTGCACCATAACACACAACGCAAGGTCTTGTTTAACTGTGACATGCTGAGCCCACTCCACTCCGTTGACAAGCGGACGATACTGATTGGCCGAGAGACATACGCACAAAAGCTGCCTTCCGCGATTTTAATCCCAGGGCAATCAAAGGGTATATCTGACAATAAAAGGTATACAATCTTATACCATGAGAATGGCTCCTAGTGGTGCATCAGGATATAGCGGGCAAGTAAGATGGCATCGTTTATGCACTCTGATATTATATGTAAGACGTCTGATTACTGAACATCGTATCTAACTCTTGCAATCCAATCGCGAGCATTTAGCAGACATACGTTATTAAAAAGTATGGTCGTCCAATATTCAGAAGAATTTTCTTCTTCATATGTCAGTATTAGATAATAGCTTATTGCCAAACTCCGACCAGGCAAATCCAGCTAAATATAAGCAAGTTTTCTAACAAAAGAGAAAAGGCCAACATTTCCTCTATCAAATCAGTTGGACATTTGAAGTTTCTGCCATCATATTCATATCACCGACGTGTATCCCGTAATAAAAATGGATTAAACGCAACATTAAAAGGGTGGTAGAAATCGATGCCGGTGTATTGACAAGAAGTCATATGACCCCAGAGACAAATACACTGACTGAATATTTCTAAAGGCATCATAAGAACTAAACGTGATCTCTGTGATGATTTGTATCCTGGTCACGTTTTTATTGTAACTGGTCATGTAGACATATCGAATAACATGACCACACGGCCCCAAGCACCGACTTGAGCTGTATTAGATACAAATATTACAGAGCGATGATGTAATAACCCTACACAGGCAATTTTTCACAGACATGTACTGAGCTGTACACTACTGAATGGTACTGCATGGAAAGGCCCACCATACATGTAAGAACTGAACAGTTCCTGTGTGGTAACCACAGGTCAGAACTGAACTGAGCAGTACATGTCAGTTAGCAACAGCCTGGTTCCAAGAGATAACTGAGCAGTACTGCGCAGTAACAGGTTGGTTACTGTTCAGTTACCATGTAGTACTGTCCAGTCATGTTCCGTGTGGTACGGTACAGTATCCAATCAGTACTGACCAGTTACTCAATGATACTGTGTGGATACTGGTCTGTACTGATTGGTACTGTACTTAGGTGTACCCTTCTGGGCCCTTCCTTGCGGTTACCATTCAGTTACCATATGGTACCAACATGTGGAGATTTGTCTGTGTATCAAGTCATCTGATGGAAAATGATTAACTATGTGACTGCCAGACAAAATCAAAACGGCCCAAAACGAGGAAGTATTCACAGAATGCAAGTTCGCATTCTTAGATGTCCGAGACGTTCTCTGGAGTATAACGTATGTCGTGCAAGCAGCACTTGAACACGTACCTTCCAAACGACAGGTAGCATATCAAGTGATAGTTCACAATAAAGTAATTCGATCATTGATTCACGGTTCTACAGTTTGCCTCGATCAAATACAGATATTACATACTTTAAAGTATTGATTCGTGCAATTCAGGATGAGTTACGATGACATGAATAGGATGATCAATGAACTACGGGTAAAAAGATTCCGGATGAATGATTTGTCTTAGAGTGGGCCATTGGTTTGCAGCAAGTGTTCTCCAAAAGGACGTCCACGACGTATTGTCCTTACGCTTAGACTGGCCCTATGAGGATATCATACAAAAGAATTAGTTCTATGGGCTTTGTCCTGACGCACGTGATATATCCAGTCTATCAATGATTACATTGGTTCAATTTCCCTGGCGCGGGATTTTTGGACCTGAAAAGTGTTTTCTGTGTCTATTAATTATGTCTATTAATAGTATCTGTGTACAAGAAAACCGATCTCCGATATTCCTACGAAGTAGGCTACCAACTGCAAATTGTCCGATAGTCAGTCAGTGAGTCCATCCGAGACCTTTCGTTCGCAAAATAAGGAGAACAGTTGACATTAGAATCTTGATTTTTTGCATGAAGGTGCATTAGGGGACTGTTACCAGCAAGTTCTGAGCTGACCTACTTTTGACGAAAATTTCTGGTGATTTTGATGAAAATCACTGGTGATTCTGACTTGGGCCGTGCCCATCTTAATATAGGTAGGATTGCAACTTGGGGCGGAGGGATTTCCAAGAGCTCAGTGCGCGTCGGTGTCCTAATGCCTACCCTACTTCGTAGGTCCTGTGACGTTAGTCACACTGCCATGTATTAATGTCAGAAGCCAAAAAACATTCTTTAGGTCTACTGCATACAAGGGATATCATTAATGGAATTACAAGCATCTGGTCCGTCATTCATAATTCAGCTGTCGTCCATTGGAGAATATCCGCGTCCATAATCCAAAGACCTATTCAATATTCCATTTAACAGTATTAGCACCAAATTCAAAAAAAAACAATCATAGTATACATAAACATAGGCTTGTTCCCTGCAAGAGAGAAGCGGCCAACAGCGGCAAGACATCATGATGTTCCAAAAATATCAAATCCGTATCGCTGATCAGTATTCTTAATCCATAACATTCGTTGTAAAGTCGTCATCTAAAGAATGATGTATCTCAGTCACGCTTTGATTGTGACTGTTCATATGAGTACCATGATGATCTTGAAGTACATGAGTTCATACGGCCCCTAGCCCCGGGTTAAGCGGAATTAGATACAAGTTACGAAACATAACGCCATAGATCTTGCACGCTACGCCCGTATTTTGCTATCAGCATGCGATATGTATCGCCAAATTTGAGAAACTTTGACTGAAAGCGCTTGGTGGTGTAGCCCTGCTTTATAAGTTTCTGCAACAATGTTTTGTGACGTTGATTAAAAGCGTCACTTTTAACACTGGATCTATCAAATGCTACTAGGCGTGATATGTATACGCCATATGCTGGTCCCACTTGAATATTACTGTCCAGAAAGGGATGGTTTACGATGTCGAAATTGTAATCATCTCTTTTGTCATACAGTCAACGAGAGAGAAGGCCCGCTTCATTTTTATAGAGCTATAGGTCTAAATACGATGTGCCTGTAGGGTTATCTGTAGTTTCCTTCAAATCTTCAATGTCTCTTTGTAGATTTGTTTGAATCTCTCATTAAAAATATCTATGTGAAATGTGGGTATGTGAGTTAGTGAGTTTGGGTTTAACGTCGCGTTCAGCGCTATTTCTCCCATACTGCGATGATATAACTAACTACAATATGATTAGCTGGACATGTGTGACTATCCATGTACAGTCATCATGTGCAACACAATATATTAAGAACATATAGATATTTCAATGGGTACTAATTGTGCAACGCTGATGGCTGACCTATATCTGTTCTCTGATGAATACGACTGTGCGCGTACGCTTTCAAATTACAAGCGTCTAGTCCGTCATTCATAATCCAGCCGTCGTCCATTAGAGAATATCCGCGTCTATAATCCAAAGACCTATTCCATTTTCCACATAACAATATTAGCACCAAATTCAAAAATACAATCATAGTATACATAAACATAGGCTTGTTTCCTGCAAGAGAGAAGCGGTTAACAGTTTTCAATGATGCCGGCAAGACATCATGATGTTCCAAAAATATCAAATCCGTATCGCTGATCAGTATTCTTAATCCATAATATTTGTTATAGTGTCGTCATCTAAAAAAAAAAAGATGTATCTCGTCACGCTTTGATTGTGACTGTTCATATGAGTACCCTGAGGATCTTGAAGTACATGGGTTCATACGGCCCCTAGCCTCGGGTTAAGCGGAATTAGACACAAGTCACGAAACGTAACGCCATAGATCTTGCACGCTACGTTCGCATTTTGCTATCACCATGCGATGTGTATCGCCAAATTTGAGAAACTTTGAGTGGAGGCGCTTGGTGGAATAGCCCTGTTTTATAAGTTTCTGCACCAATGTTTGTGACGTTGATTAAAATCATCACATTTAACACAGGATCTAGCAAATGCTACTAAGCGAGATATGTATACGCCATATGCAGGTCCCACTGGAATATTACTATCCAGAAAGGGATAGTTTACGATGTCGAAATTGTAATCATCTCTTTTGTCATAAAGTCGACGAGAGAGAATGCCCGCTTCATTTTTATAGAAATAGAGATCTAAATAAGATGTGCCTGTAGGGCTATCTGTAGCATCCTTCAAATCCAGTGAAGGTGGATATATATCCTTCAGTGCGTCATTTATATAGCGATTATCCACAGCGAGAAGATCGTCTATATAGCGTTTGGTGAATGAGAAGGAACGGGCTTTGAATGGATCGGTTTTTGAAAGCGCCTGCATATAGTCATATTCTTAAGAGAACAGATACAGGTCAGCCAACAGGGGTGCGCAATTAGTACCCATTGGAATACCTATATGCTGTTGATATATTGTGTTGCCAAATTTCACATAGATATTTTTAATGAGAAATTCAAGCAACTCTATAAACAAAGAAACATCCCATGAATGATATCTCCTGTATGTAGTAGAGCTAAAGAATGCTTTATGGCCTCCGACATTAATATATCTACGATCAGTTTTCTTGAACACAGATACTATTAATGAACTTAGACAGTCAATAAGGTCCTGATGAGGGATTGTAGTATAGAGAGTCGAGAAATCCCATGTGGATACATGTCTGTACGGTATGTGACCTTTAGCATCAAGCTCTTCCGTAAGATATTTTGAGTTTTTCAATATCCACATACATTCAACGCCAGAGTTCTTTGAAATAGTGGCGCAATACCTTTCCCAAAATGCTTTTACCTCCTGAAGGGCCCTCGTCAATAGGGTTGAAAGAAGCTTGGTGGTGCAGCTTCTAGAACCAGCTATGAATCTAGCTTTGTATGGTGATTTATGCATTTTGGGAGTCCAGTATATTTTTGGTATGTCGTTATGATTGGTGGGAAGACAAATACCTCTTTCCCTGAGAAACTTTTTGTGATTGTTAAATAAAAAACCCGATCCATTCAAAGCCCGTTGCTTTTCATTCACCAGGCGCTATGTAGACATTATAGACAATATAGGCTATATCGCTGTGGATAATTGCTTAGAGATGACGCAGTGAAAGATATATATCCACCTTAACTGGATTTGAAGGAAACTACAGATAGCCCTAACGGCACATCATATTTAAACCTATATCTCTATAAAAATGAAGCGGTCCTTCTCTCTCGTCGACTTTACGACAAAAGAAATGATTACAATTTCGACATCGTAAACTATCCCAGTAGGATCTGCATATGACGTATACGCATCTTGCCTAGTAGGATTTGCTAGATCCTGTGTTAAATGTGACGATTTTAATCAACGTCACAAAACATTATTGCAGAACCTTATAAAACAGGACTAAACCACCAAGCACCTCCACTCAAAATTTCTCAAATTTGACGATACATATCGCATGCTGATAGAAAATTACGAGCGCAGCTTGCAGGATCTATGGCGTTGCGTTTCGTAACTTCTGACTAATTCCGATTAACTCGGGACTAGGGGCCGTATGAACCCATATCTTTCAAGATTCTCATGCTGCTCACATGACCACCCGCAATCAGAGCCCGTTAGAGATACATCCTACTCTAGATAACGACTTAAACCAAAAGCATATTGATTACTGAGCAGCGATACGGATTTGATATTTTCGGAACATTATGATGTCTTTCCGGCATCATTGAAAATGAAAAATGGTTGTCCGCTTCTGTCTTGCAGGAAACTAGCCTATTTTAATGTATACTATAATTTATTTTTTGAAGTTGGTGCTAATGCTGTTATATAATTTAGGTCTTTGGATTATGGACACGGGAATTCTTTAAAGGACGACGGCTGAATAATGAATGACGGATTAGACGCTTGTATTTTTGCACGAAATGAAGTCGTCAAATCGAATGATATATTTCGTGAAAGGTGACAATTCGAGGATTCGAACTCTGACTAAACCCGAATGTTCACAATTGAAAGGAAAATATAGGCTTGATATTTCCCGCTGGTATGGACTTCTAAATGGAGTATGGACTTCTAAAGGAGATGGTACAATAAGGCGGCATTTTGGCCTATACCTGGTGTGGTTGAAATCGAAAAAAATAAAATGTCCTCAAAATAATTGTGTTTTAATGTAAGGGCAAGAGCAAATATATATACACAATATGTAAAAGTTCTAGCTCGATTGCGTTATGACTATGGTTATGACATGAGATTGAAATCCGTAGCATGTGCTGTTTCGTGAAAAGGGTCTAAATGGAGTCATTTAAACACACATTTAAACACGAAGGACCCCTTGGACCAAAACGCCATTTAACCTGGTGATGTGCGGTGGCATTATATCCCCACTGCTGGAAAATCTTTTTGGTCCAAGGGGTCCTTCGTGTCTAAATGAGTGTTTGAATGTCTCGATTTAGACCATTTTTTCACGAAATAGCGCATGCTGCGGATTTCAGTTTCATGTAATAACTACCATCATAATGCAATCGAGCTAGAACTTTCACATATTGTGCACTCACTTGCCGTTACATTAAAACACAATTCTTTTTAGGATATTTTATTTTTGTCGGTTTCAACCCCACCACTTGTAGGCCAAAATGCCGCCTTATCGTATCAACTCCTATGCCATCAATATTTTAAAAAAATCTATACGCTTTCAACCAAAAGGCGTGCCTCATGTTTTTGTTTATAATCTCATAGAAATGAATTCTGAGACAGTTAAAGATCTTGGGCACGTTTTCTGCGTTTTCATGTGCATATTTCATTATTAATATAGACGTCAATCAAGAATGTTATTGAGCGATAAAACTTTAACTGTCGAATAGGTTCAAAATATGATAAACTGCAAAGTCACGGAGAGTCAGCTCTCAAATTGTTATGGTTACGGGGATATGAACAAAGCCCTTACCCTAACTTTACAAGGTCTGGGGGAGCCATTATGCCATCGCTACCAAACTTTCTATCCTATCTTCCGAACGACAAAAACTTGAGAGCTGACACTCCGAGACATTGTAGTTTATCAGATTCGAGGTCATTTTGCAGAGGATCATTGGCAAACTAAAAATGATGACCATATGAGATACCAGAAAAGTGATGTTTTCTTAAAAAATCCTGATTTACTGCGAAGACAATTTGGCAAAAGCAATTTTATTTTACAACAGATTATTATTTACTAATTTATCGTGCAGTTTTTTATGAAGAGAACACAGATAAAAATGCAAATCTGACAGAAGAATCGTCCAAAATGGCTTGTTGAAAATGTCGTCAATGTGA
>JAVTVY010038661.1:0-15942 GCA_036873755.1 Hanleya hanleyi
TAATTAACTCATTATTAGATGAACAATTCTGTTTTCCTTTAAGTAACTGGTTGACTAACTATGGCTTGCTATGTTACTGTGTTAATACCTACTTTTGTGTAAAGATAGTCTAAAAGTTGACAACGGCATTATGGCCTATACTCGTTCATGACAACAACCAAGATCAAACGTTCAACAGTTCTCAGACTGCGAACGACCCCAATGAGAGAGAGATAAATAATAGTGCAAGGTTCAAACAGATGAAGGAGCATGATGTTGTTGTTGTTGTTGTTGTTGTGATGCTCAATTTGATAAAAAAAGACCAACTATTACCAAATTATAAGGGTGTGGGTGGTGGTTGACAGGAATCACCATGGCGAGTTTTGGTATGGACGAGGATGCAAGCCTTCACAGACTTGAAGGTTCCAGTGGCATGGAGAAAGGTGGACTTGTCATCATGAAAAAAGGGCCAGCGAATGACAGCGAAAACCACTCCTTTAGAAAACCAGACATGCCCAGAGTTTCCATCCTCGGTTTGGACAGATTAGCTGCGGCGAAGAGGAAAAAAGATGAAGAAGAAGCAACTGAGTTAAAGAAATCAAAAGTTCTGTCCTACAAAAATGATTGGGATAACAGTGAAGATGTTGATGATGACAGTGATGCGAGGAGACAGAACAAAGGACCGAAAGAACGGTATAAAATAGTACATATATACATGTATAATAGACCAAGACCAACATATACCGGTACATATATGTAGACTAACACCATTATAATAATAGTTACAACTCAATTCTTTATTGCACAACTCCGTCACATACAGAGTATGGCAAATAACATAATAATGAAACAATATAAAAGACAATGGTCACAGAAATAGATATACTAAACAGGTTAGGATCACATCGTATACCTTCCCATACAAGCATTTTTTAACAAATATTAATAATTCCGGTAGTTAACTAAATCTTTTTGACGAAAAAATATCCGTATAATGCTGCTTGAAATTAGATAGCTAGAATTCTATAATATGCGAAACATTTCCTGAAATTTCACTTTTAGCTAAAAAGTGAGTACGGTAATTCCCTTAATAATTCGATCACCGGAAGTGCAGCAAAAATGGTTTATATCTTGAAATATTCTTGATGGCACCAACTACAAAGTGTCACATTTTGTCATTATATGACTTTTCTTCCATTTGAATGAAGAATGGGAATGTTTCTTTTTCTCTGTGTTTGAATAACAGAGTTGAAAAGTGAACTTCCTGTGATTGAATTATTAGGGGAATTACCGTATGCATGGATTCTGGTAAAAATTCTAATTTTATTTTCATTTTACCAGTTGGTAGGTGCACCTACAACCAAACTATGCATTTAAGTATTTCATCAGCGGTAAAATTGTTTTGTAGAAGTTATTCACAAAATCGTGTTTTCTGCCGAACTGTGACATTTTTAAATTAACAAAATTTCTAAAAAGTACAATCCCGAAATGAAGTTTTATTTGATTCATCATGTTACTGATTAATCATTGGAAGCAAATTTTCAAAGTCAGTACACCTGAAAAGTGGCAAAACCTTCGTGTTTGAGGATTTTTGAAATAATTTATGCAAAACCCTGAATTTGAACTCTTCCAATGTTTTTTTTCAGAGATGCGAATAGATATTAGTGTCATATTTCAACTATCAATTTATCATTAAAGGTGCATTCAATTGTGGTAATATCAGATATTGATATACTGAACTGGGACGGTTTGTCTTAACCTGCTAAAGTGTGTTACAACATCAAATTAATCGAATCTGATATATTGGTTTATTGTGTCATGTCAAAAAAATATACTCTTCTTTCTGATCTATTATCTAAGTATTATGGTTTGAATGATTAGACTCCATGCGAAAGTTGAACTGTCAGTTTGACTAAAATTTGCTAAGTTATAATTTGCATATATTGATGTTCTACTGTAATTATGTTTCCGTGGTTACATGTTTGTTTTGTTATGTTGTAGGAATTATCGACCAGCCAGAATAGAAACACCTTCACATCCTGGAGGAGTTAGTAAGGCAGCCAGAGACAAGATTGAAGATAGACATCACAAAGACAGAGAGAGGGGCATGTACGCATCCTCCAAAGATGATCGGCGACAAGACAGAAAGGGGGCAAGGGATGGAAATAATTACAGAGACAGAGGTATGAGTTAACTCTTTCCCCCATATAAGCGGGTTTTGACGGATGTTCGCCTAACCCATGAAGACGGATTTTGACGGATGTTCGCCAAACCCATGAAGACGGATTTTGACGTGTCACTGAGTTCCCATGTTATGGATTACTTTGCAATTTTTTCGCGTTTACTTTGAGTGAAACATTATTAAAACTATACATTTTCAGAAAGCCAAAATTTAAATAAATTTGACTAGTATACGGTTGGTTTGTTTTGTAATACGGGTAAAATGAAATCAGGAGAGGAAGAAAAATAATTGACGGAAAATGCGCGATTCAACACCAAATTTATGAGTTTGGTATGATCTAAGATAAACGTTCGAGAAATAGTAAAATCTGCTTCAAAATTCCTGAATATTTCACGTAACGCGAGCATAAACTACCAAAGTATCTAACCTTGATGACTAGCTCGTCAAATCTGCCCATCTGAGTTTATTATAAACATTTCCCGGGACCTGTTGATCTCCCGTTTTAAAATTTATCCGCCATTCTTTGGCCCCGCTGTGTTTCGTGGCGGTTTTGTGGACCCGTGGCCATGGCGACCACGCGCAAAAAACTGACTGCTCCAATCACGCCGGGCCTCTGAAAAGGTCGCTCAAGGTCGCTCAACCATGGGCCAATGAGTGATGCTGTTTTACTTCACCTTGTTACCAGCCTTCGTTCTCCTTTAGGGAAGTACTTGGGACTTTTTCAGTTATAGCTCGTTCTATACCTGCCATCTCATGATGTAACTGCGAAATCCCGAATGTACGGAAAATAAGCTTTACAATGGTATACGATAATACAGGAATTGCAGCAGAACAACAACAACAGAACGCTGCAAAATGCAGCTAAAATGCGACAATTTCTTCGCTTTTTTCGTGATTTCCAACGGATGGAAAGCAAACACAAAACATTTTTTCGCAAGATTACTTATTTTTAGATTAAACGTTGCTGATATTGATATAAAACGTGAACAAATTACGTAGAATGGGCCTTTTGGAGACCATTGGTAAATATTTTTCCACATGACATCATCATGACATGGGACATAAAACGGGATATTTTACATCGCTGGAAACGTGTGAAAATTGAAATCAGTCCATGGGTTAAAGACCTACGCCATTACAAATCTGTTATGGGTCAGAGAGAGAAAATTCCCCACAAGTCTATGGGGGAAAGAGTTAATAGAATTGGTGGATAAAACATATTCTTTTGTTCAAAGTAAAGTAGTGAGATGTTATTATGACAAACATATTAGGTCATAAAATTCACTTTAGCTATATATACAATAATCGCATCTGAAGACACCGTTCTCTTCTTGAGTTTCTCTGATGGAGTGTCTTGGCTATGCACAGTAAATACTTTATTATTGTATTTAATATCAATATATTTTCTCAGATAGAAGAAAGGACAGAGACCGACGAAGTGAAAGGAGCCAAAGAAGTGAAAGGAGTGAGCGGAGCAAAGACCGAGATCGCTCAGATAGGCGAGGGCGTAGTTATCGTGACTGGGAGGAAACCCCGTCCAGGAGGAGAGATGAACCAGCCACTCCTAATATTAGACCTAAAGGTGAACAGTCTGGCCAGGGATGGGATGCACAGCTTCTTCATTATGTCTATAGTAAAAACAGCTGACTTCACATCCACCATTATGGAGAAGACCGTATTAACAATTTATACAATATCACAACACTATCCCAGTACTGGGAATTTTAAAGCTTCACTCTGGTCAATTAAATATCAAAATTTATTTCCCAAACCTACACCTGCTTTGCTATATGCCTTAATTCCGCCAGGAATATACCATACAAACGTTAAAACGGAAGTTTAAAACAAAAGTAATCTCCTCCTGGGGAGTTACCTCCCCAGGGAGTTATCTCCCTTTGGGGAGCTCTCTCATCTCAGACAGGATATATAAGGCCAGCTCCCAGTATACACTTCATCTTTTCTCGTTTGTAACCTCCAGTGGTTACATCAGGGAGTTTCATACAGCTAGTTGTTGTTGTTAAATTTGTACTCTATTTACGGAAAAGTTTTTCTTGAATATTATGTCTGAGTATTCTATCCCAATTGTCTTGCCGTTCGTGTGGGCGAGTTTCGACACGCTTAGACGCCCACACACGTTGTTTCGCGTGTAAAGATAAATTATGCTATCGAAATAACACGTGTGAATTTTTGGGATTCATGTACTTGGAAAAATATATGCTTAAGCACGTAGGTCTTACCTACTGCAGGCTACTGAAAACCTCGATCTATCGGAGGTCGATAGACGCGTTTTTGAAATTGCCTTGGTGAAAGACATCAAAATTATAGAGGTCCCGTTTTGGATTTGTCTCCTAACTTGTTTGTAGTCCGGCACCTTCTTCCGTGTCTGGTAATATTCCCCCTAGTGGTACCGTTCCTACAGGAAGATAACCAGAGTGTACTTGAAAGTCTAGCCTTCTCTGGTATAGCATTGTCTGGGAAACCGGTTTCTTTGTTCAGACAGACAAAGGCCAGGTCGCGGCTGTCGGAACACTCCATTGTCTCCGACGGACAAAAGAATTTGTTCTCACCGCGTGTAGTTCACCGACTCCTCTGTCATTTGGTCTTTTTTTTCCGGCTGATTCTTACAATAGGAATAAAAATCGTTCTGTATCTACCTTTACGATTTAAATCTTCCTCTGCTAGTTTGTCACTGCCTCTCATTCTATGGAAGGGCGTGCGAACTCGACTGTAATTGTTCGGTTTACGGATTTACAACCTCCACTTTCGGCGTATGTTGACACGTCACGTCGTCGTTTCCGTGTTTCTGATCGTCGCTCTTGTTTCATCGCAACGCTGTTCTCGTTCTCGTTCCAGACAGTTCATTCAGGAGGTTATTTTTATTACGTTTGAACTGTACGAAATTGAACACAGATTTTTCTTCACGGAATAAAAATGCTTCAACGTATTATAACTTCGGAGAATTACAAGTTCTGCAGGGAATTTTGCAGACCGTCATTTTTCATTGTGTTGTTGTTCTTGTGTTCCGGATTTTCCCCAGTTTTTGGTAGTTTTTCTTCTATGCATTCAGTTCATTGCTCCTACCAAAATTTAGTCTCTTGTTATATCAAATGTTACTCTGTTTATTTGATATCATGTGATCAAGAGAGAACTTGCAGAGTTTTTTTCTCTGTCTTTGATTTTACGTGAGTTGTTGTTGCGTTTGTCTTCGTCATCACAAGTCAAAGCTATACCAGTGCTCACAAAACCCGGTCGACAACTCGCCAATGGCGACTAAAAAATGACAACTGGCGACTGAATTTTCCAGTCACTCGCCAATGTGTCGATTAAAAAATAGAGTAACTCGGCAAAGTGGCGAGTGAATTTTTGGTCAATGAAGTGTTTAGTCGCCAAAGTATTTTTGTGTTTAGTTTATCAGGCAGCGAAATCCAATCAGGCCTAAAACGTACTGGAAATAATGACAGAATAATGCCGACGATACAGATAGTCTATTTATAGAGACCACGTGGTCTGATGTAATATTGAAATCATGCACAGGCGTGACACAATAAGATCACGTGCTCGCCCTAGAAAAGTTAATCCACGACCCGCTGACCGTTCTCAGCCAATGAAATCATCATAGTAAAAATTATAGTAAACAAATTCTATGAAACAATCTTGGCGGGAATTTGCAAGTTCAAGGTCAAGAATGCGATGGTATGCCTGAAGCACGACATGTGCGTTTTGACTTCAGTGTCGCTTCTAAAACAATTGTAGTCAAGTAAAACCAGCTCAGTAAATTTATATGCTGAAAGACAAACGTCATGTGGTAAAAGTTTGCAGAGAAGAGTTTGGAACTTTTGTTTCACCTGACCCGACTTTTCATTCAAGCCATTTCGGATTTGCGTAACCGACACACAATCGTTTCGAGGGTATTTTTTTTTCTCTTTTATTTTTCAAACTAACACTGGATTATCATGTTGTTGGAAAGACTGATTCGTCTGTCACTTTATTACATCGAAAGGTCGTTAGGGATTGGCGAGTGAATAAAACTTTAGGTCGCCAATGTGGCGAGTAGATTTTTAGCCTCACTCGACAAATGGCGACCAACTGAAAAAAATGTTTGTGACCCCTGTATACACTACGGCTCTTTGTTACATTTTAATGAGCTACATTATTACTCTCTTTGTGTAATCAAGGGTGTGTTGAACAACAAAAGAGATCACGAGTTCTTTATTAAGAAAAATGTGCTATTCTTTGGAATACATTTTTCTGCTAGTAAATATTGCATTGTGATATTTTTATGTTTTCACAACCAAATTTTCCCATCGGTATATTGAATTAGACGTACAATTCAAATTGGGTTGAGCTTTAATTTTATTTTCTCCTTTCTGAGAAATTATTATCATTAGCTTGAGTGAGTTTATTTTTCCGAGAAATCTTAGGATTGATCTTTACCCTGTCTGTGTCAGGATCAACCTGCAGTTTCTCAATCATCTGCTTGGGACAGCATAAGTTTGTTCCATCGGGCGGTCTTCTTGTTCTTCGTAAGTTACTTGCGTCCGAGTATGTTTACCGGTTACAGCCTTGTAAGAAGAATCACAGACTGCTCTTTAGCAATGTTTTCTCCTCGATAGCCTCGTCCAAACATCTTTTGGTCTACAGCATTTGTATAAAAATTGATCTTAATTTTTATTCCGGATGATAATTTCATCTATTCCATTTGAGGACTTATATGCAGTTTGGTCCTCTAATTAGGGGCGGTTCTAGATTGAACATTGTTTGGTTTGGTCAATTCAATTTTATGAAGTTTATGACCTTATAGTTCATCTACCTTTCCTTTCTTCGGGGAATTTTAATTTTTTTTATGGAAGATCTTCCTAGTTTACGTTGGAAGTTTCTTTGTGTTGATTGTCGGGGATGTTACTACCAAGAGCTGAGTAACGCTCTCGATTAACGCTGGGGACAAGGAATGTGTTCATTCTCCTAGATGCGTTTCAAATCTCATTACAAGTCTCGCATACTACGGCTGTTTTGTTTCGGACTCCACTGTGATTTTTCCAGTTTCGGCTTTGAAGTTTTTCAGATTCATCTTCAGTTGATTTTCCATAACGTCGTTCTTGTTCTCTTCGACGTCGTTTCTCGTACATTTTTAAGGTTTTACCCTGCTCCTTTGTGAGCGTATATGTACAATAAATTGAACTGATTTGTTACAATTTGGGAAAATCACTTCGCCGAAGCAACGCCTTTCGTGTTTCGCATTACGTCGCGACGTTCCATTACGCCACCACGTGGTCCTCTTACTCCTGTACGTCTTTCTCATACATCTGTTAGACGTTCCCGTACGCCATAACGTTGTTCACCACGTCGTTCTTTTATACCCCCTTATCAGGGTCGTCAAGTTCGACAGTTCCGGTCTCCATTTCTAGATCTTTTTCTTGATTGTCATAGAGACTTCGACGTTTGATTGCCTGCATGTCTCTCGATTTCGGTGTTTTTCTAAAAAAAAAAAAAGAAGAAAGACGTTTCGGTTGATGCGTTTTCTTTATCGCGGGGTTGACCCCCATCGCTTTAAAGGCGAGATGCATATCTTCTTTTACCCATTCATCCTCGTTTTTCGGCGTCTTTCCTACGATTCACCATCGTCGGTCGTCGGTTTGTGTGACAAGTCCTTCCGTTCGGAGTCGGCATCGCCCTTGTATCACTTTTATAGTCTGGGCGTTTTTCTCCATCTTGGGGCTTTCACATCGAGGTTTACTTGCGGTGGTGCCCCTAGTGGTTCGATCACGGGGAGTTCGCTTTTCAACTCTGTTATTCAGACGCGAGGAAAAGTAACAGTCCCATTCTTCATTCTAATTGAAGAAAAGCCATATTGTGACGGAGTGTGACACCTTGTAGCTGGTGCCGTCAAGATTTTTGGTCACATATAGACCAGTTTTTGTTGCACTTCCGGTGGTCGAATTATGGGGGGGATTACCGTGGGTTCGTCGTTACTTTGGGGACAGGTTTTCGACTCTCTCCATCAAGTGCTTCGTCCCGTATAGACCGTTGGGCCAGTTTTTGACGTGGGCATTATAGTTGTTTTGTCGTCAACTGGTAGCTCTTGTCATTTCTACGCAGGACCTTAATCATTACGGTCGTATCCTGGTTCGGTCACTGCAGTTCGTTCTGTCTTATTACAGACGTCATCCCTCAATCCATTAGTGCTGGTATTGACGTCTCTATTTCCACCTCTGTTTTTGCTGGCAGTCCCGCCACATCGTCATGTGGGGTGTTCATTTCTGGCTAATAGTCTTGGTTGCCAGACTTCACATCAATTTTGAAAAAAATCGGTCTTGCGCATCGCAGCTCTATCAAGTGAAATGGACCTATTTCGTCTCTTGATGCCGTGAACGTGATGCCGATCCCGACTCTGCCTCTATTTCCTTAGTAGCTGACTTCCTCCGTCACCTTCATCGTGATATGAAGTTTCAAATCAGCACCATTTAGGGGTATCGATCTACTTTGCCTAGGGTTTTACGTCTTTCTGCCGGCATCGACATTAGTCTAAATGACAATATCGCTGTGCTCATTCGGGCCTTCGCGTTACGGTCTCGCCGTACTCGCCAGCTGTTACCGAAATGGGATATTGGTGTGGTTCTGTGTGCTCTGATTCATCCGCCCTTTGAACTCTTGCAGTCCGCTTCTCTAAAAACTGTTGCCTACAAGACTGTTTTTCTGGCGGATTTTGCTTTGGCGTCTAGAGTGTCTCAACTTCATGCTCTTGAGAGTTCATCTATTACCTGGACGGCGGATTGGTCTCGCATCCCCTTTCGACCCATTCCTGTGTTCATCGCCAAAAATGAGTCTGTTCGCCTAGGTCCGTGTGCTCTACGTTTGTACTCCATTCCTGCGTTATCAGACTTCGTGCATGACTTTGAAGACGACCTTTCTGTTATACCCTGTTCGAGCCATTCGCCAGTACGAGTATGAGCTGGCCGAATGGGTAGAGTCGCGAGAAGAGTTATCGTTTCTATCTCACTCGTACCGATCCCGGTGGGGCTCTCGTCGTCTATTATTCTTGTCCCTTCGGCCGTATGCAGTGCGTGACATTACTAAGAATACCATTGCTTCGTGGTTGAAGAAGACCATAAAGTGGTCATATCTTTTGGCCATTTACGCTCCCCCACTACTATCTACTGCTTCTTCTCGGAAATTCGTGCCATCGCTACGTCATGGCCTTTATGGAAGAACTTGTCCCTCCATGACATTGTCTAGTCCCGTGCTTGGACGACAAACTCCACGTTCACCAATTTCTATCTGAGAGATATGTCACTGCAATCAGATAGAGTGACCACGCTTGGGCCGCTGGTGGCTGCCCAGCACGTGGTCAAGTAGCTTTTCAAAAAAGAGGGGGGGGGCATTTTTCATCATCGCAGCAAGTCAGCCAGCTTGCTGTATCATCTCATCTCTCAGTCATATTATATGTCCACATACTACATGATCGCCTAAGAAAGGAGTAATAGGTCAGCTTGCCAGCCATCGACTTTCAAGTCATCAAGGCCTGACACAATGCAGAGTTTAATCTTTGCCTTTACTGCAGATTTGCTTGTGTCATTTCAGGTTGAAGCTATGACCTTATTCTAGATCATCTCAGCTGAGTCACCTGCGGTCAACTCACAAGTTCAGCGTACAAAGAACTGACAATGTTGTGAGTAATATGTTTTGTTTTAGGTTTCCAGTGTCAGCAACAGCTAAAGTACAGAGGGTTGACGAGGACGTAGAGTAGACTCAGTACAACCGCTGTCAACTCACAACAGCCCAGTGTCAGCGACAGGGGACTAAAGTACAGAGAGTTGACTTCAGTCGGTTTGTGGACTGAGAGCGGTTATAAGTCACCATGTATGCTACAAAGGCGCTCTGATGCACTTCCGATTCATACATCGCTTACTTAAGCATACCTCATAGTTGCCTCAGTGCCTGGGTCCCTGCGGGTTGGTAAGATTGGTGCACCACATCCACGATCACAGAGTTGAAGACATTCAAAAGATAAGTAACTTCTATTACTACTCCATAATTATCCACTGCTTCCCGAGCAGGGTTCTTTTTGTTGAGAATTATTGTCATATCTGTGATCATTTAAGGTCACCTAAGACAAGTAATAGGTCAGTTGGCCAACCACCATCTCTCAAGTTATCGATTATGACCTGACACAATTGTGACTTTTAATCTTTGCCTTTACTGCAGATTTGCTTGTGTCTTTTCAGGTTAAAGCTATGACGTCTTCTTCTAGATCATCTCAGCTGAGTCATCTGCGTCCATCCTAGGGTGTCCAGTGTCCGCAACATGCACTAAAGTACAGAGGATTAATGAAGACGTAGAGTAGACTCAGTACAACCGCTGTCAACTCACAACAGTCCAGTGTCAGCGACAGGGACTAAAGTACAGAGAGTTGATTTCAGTCGGTTTGTGGACTGAGAGTGGTTGTAAGCTGGTCACCGTGTTCGCTACGTAGGCGCTCTAATGCCCTGCCGATTCGTTCATTGCTTACTTTAGCATACCTCATAGTTGCTTCAGGCCTGGGTCCCTGCGGGTTGGTAAGTTTGTCGACCACAGCCACGATCACAGAGTTGGACACCATGTTCGCTACGTAGGCGCTCTAATGCCCTGCCGATTCGTACATCGCTTACTTTAGCATACCTCATAGTTGCTTCAGGCCTGGGTCCCTGCGGGTTGGTAAGATTGTGCTCCACATCCAAGAACACAGCTACATGGATGAAGACATTCAAAAAGATAAGTAGCGACTTTCTTACTCCTTGACTACCTCCTGCGTTTCAGACCAGAGTTTTTCTTGTTGAGTTTATTGTGTCTTGTTGGTGATCTTCTCGGCGGATATCCAGCTTGCCATTGAACAACTACAACAAGGCCGAGGTTCCCACCTCCATATGTTGGTAGTGAGGCATATAGCAAAGCAGGTGTAGGTTTGGGAAATAAATATTAAACATTTATAAACAATGTTTCTATTTATAACCAAACCAAACCTGCTTTGCTCTGATGTCCCTCCCATCCTTCCCCTCACTCCGCGGCCTTGTACACCACAGGTCTCGGTTTATATCAATGAGAAAAGAGGAAGAGTATACTGGGAGCTGGCCTTGTATATCCTGTCTGAGATGAGAGAGCTCCCCAAAGGGAGATAACTCCCTGGGGAGGTAACTCCCCAGGGGGAGATTACTTTTGTTTTAAACTTCCGTTTTAACGTTTGTATGGTATATTCCTGGCGGAATTAAGGCATATAGCAAAGCAGGTTTGGTTTGGTTATAAATAGAAACATTGTTTATAAATGTTTAATTTTAAGCCATTAATTTTTTATTTGCTTTGTCTTTGCAGACAGTCCCTCAGCGACTGGGTGGGATGACGATGAGCCTACACCACTAAAAAACTCCAGCTGGGATCTACCTACACCCGCCAGTGGGCGGGGTCGTGAGGATGACAGTGAACGTAACTTCCGAAGTAGCAGGAGTGAGCGAACTGATCGGAGTCCTCGATCAAAAAATTCTGACAAGTCAGAAAGGCGGTGAGATATATATGTAGAATGTCCTGTACAGCTCAGATGTAAAACTCATCAATCATTATACTGATTGGTGTGTTTACTTGGCTATTTTATCATAATACTTATTGTAGTTCAATAAAAAATCAGTTCTTGTCTTATTTTGCATGCTTGTTTAATCATTCAGAAATGTGCTTTTTATTCAGTTGTGTTTCCAAATTGTATTGTTCAATGTAAAAATACAACTTTTTTTTGGTCCTATTTTCTGAAGGTCAAACAAGCGGTCTGATGACACGCCCATGCCAACACCATCTTACAAATATAACAGCTGGATGGGAGGCAAGAAGAGGATACCTTACACCCCCAAAGACCCACACAGAAATGGTAACCTTATCTTAGTAATCATACACCCCTGAATACCCACACACAAATGGTAGTAACCAAATCTATATGATCCAAGTTAATACCTGTGAATGTTTTTGTCACCAACTGAAACTGCACACCTTATCGTGTGACTTGTTACATTGATTCATTGCTACTGATGATCTGTGAACGAGATACTAAATGCCATCAACACAGAGAACGGGAGATGGCAAATAGCCCAGAATGGTAAACACAGTGTACGCAAAATTTATTTGATCCAGAACAGTGTATGGTGAATTAAAATTGACCCAGAATGTTGTACGATAAATACCCCCCACTTTACAGCAGAACTTGTGCTGTTCAATCACTGAGCTCCCCCCGCCCCAAAAAAAATGTTTCAACAAAATAAATTATACTAAATTCTTTCTATCAATTTCATTGCCCCCAAAAATCTAGTAATAAAGAAAAAGTATATTATCTGTATGATTTCAGTCCATTTTTTATACGCCCGCCCAAAAGGCGGACGTATTATGTGATGGCGGTTTCCGTCCGTCTGTCTGTCGAGGCGTCTGTCCGTCCCCCGTGTCCGGTCTATATCTCTGACAATTTTTATGTCATCTACGGTAGTAGATACATTATATAGGCATGAATTTCCCCTAGCAAAAGTTTAAAGATCTCCTTCCGCCGTCCGACCAACGTACACATCCTAAAGAAAGAGTTCTTGAGCTCATCCTTGATAGCGACTATATTTCATGTTTTTCGTGATATTATTTGTCAGTCTTGGGTTTGTTACTTTGATAATATATATGTTACAATACTCGAGTACATCTTAAAATGTTGTCTTATAGCGTTTTACTTGTTGCAGTGTCTAAGTTCGCGCGTAAGGGGGCAGGGAGGTTGTCATCGAGTGATTTGACTTCACCAATGCTGCGAACCTATTCTTTTTTCAGGCGGCGTCTTAGTTCAATAGAAACGCTATATAGTGCATTATTTTAATCACTAACTTAATCTCCCTCTCTTGTTTGTAATGTTTTCATCAAATTATTCTTGACAAACCGTGTTGCTAGACATGTTAATTTTATGCATTGGTGCCAAAATCGAGCGCCTCGTTTTCCAGTGGTTTTGTTTTGCTCTCCGAGACCACAGCTTAGTTTGTAGCCCCTCAGTCGTGTACGCTGATTACAATACAGTCTCTCCCCTTTCAATGCTGAATTAAGCTACACTCTGTAGATTTCTATGGACGGGTCAGGGGCACGGTTCTATGTCTAGACAGGCTGCAGGTCAGTCTAAAATAGTGAGATCAGTAGGGAGACGGGGTGTGTTTGTGGCGAAAGTTTTCTAAATCTGGGGTCTGATTCTTCAATGAAATAGATATGCATTGCACTGAAAGCGTAATAATGTTTCATTAATGTAGAAAGTATAAAGAGTGTCGTATAAAGAGCAGAAGATCCCGAGAGAAGCAATGTCTTTTGTTGAAAGATATCTTCCACAACCTGTTGCCCCCTTCCCCCAAGTATTTGGGTCATAGCATATTATTAGGCTCTACTGATAAGCTGACCAGTTGTCCACGTGCTATCCTTTTGACGTTAGATGCAGACTCAGAAATACCACTGCGCAGGAGAATGGCAATTGCAGGGGTTTACGTGGAGTACGATACTATAAATATCTGGCACATTATCTTCTGTGTACTGTATGAAAACATGGGGTATATAAGATATTTAGTGATAATTAATTGATTCAAAATTACTACTTAGTTTCACTCTGGGACGAATATCTATATTCGTCCCAGGTTCACTATTTCAGGTTACCATGCTATTCATAATACAATAATACATAATGCTACTTTTAATTCCCCTACATCGTAGCCCTCACCATTCCCCAGAGCACTCTCCGCATATGCGATCGCCTGTGTTATATTATTGCGACGATTAGACTGTATTACTGTCAGTTAATTTAGGTATTAACCGAAGCAGGGCCCAATGCTATAGGCTATTGCGACGATGAGCAATCGCCAGCGGAAGAATAGCCTTCATGCTGGAGAGCGACAGACATCCAATTGAAGACCTGCAGATTGGCTTTCAGTTCATGGAAAAGTGCATTTGTGCCGACCGTTGTCTCCCAATAATGCAAGCAGACAAACACAACATCAGAAGCTGTCTCTCTTATTAAAACCAAATATATTCGCAAGAATAGGCAGTTCAAGGAGACATATTTTACCATCGACCCAATTTTTGTTATTGACAACAACAACAACGTCACGTTGCGACCAACGGCAAAAAAGTGCCGTCGCTAAGTGATTTTACCGTTTGCCGTGGTTAATTGTGAGGGCTGTTCATGCAGGGTTTTTAATCCATCACCAGTACGGTAATTCCTCTAATAATTCAACCACCCTATTAGAATTCAATCACCCCCATTTTTGTGGACAAAATTGAATCAGTTGTTCTAATAACTTTGATTCCCTTCTAAACTCAGTAAAATTACTAAGAAAGAATTATTTGCATGATTTTGGACCATTTTGTCAACTTCCGGTTCCAATAAATTTGATCACCCCTTGATTTATTGGTGGAAAAGTTCACTTTCTGTGATTGAATTATTAATGTATTTTGAAGTTGCTGAAAAAAGAGTGAGTGAGTGAATAGAATTTAACTTTTCAGAAAATGTTCCGCCATATCACGGTGGCAAAAGAGAGGGTGAAGAGCAGGAAAAACTACTTGTAACAGAACAGATATAATGTTACCCTGTTTAACAGTTCCATCTCTTCTCTGCATGATGGTCTAGCTGTCAATGTGTATCAGTGGTCGAAATATTCAAAATAATCTAGGTTGAAGTTTTCAGAATTCTGGATCGAACAGAAACGAAGGGGGAATTTCTTTAGTTGTTGCATTTATATTGACCAGTGAAATTTGACTGACAAATATGCCGTCCTCATTGATCTCAAATTTTTGAATTGGTGACTGGACTGGTCTTTCTTCAGGTACGTAAGAAGTAATATGTAGCACTTAACTCCTCTGCAAGGGCGTCGGAAGCAGTATGGCAGGTACCGTACCAATTTGGCGCAAAATGAACTTGTGCAATGAATTAACACTCCACTGCCTATAATAATTATATCGGCTACGAATATGTCTAGCTTACTTTACTTCACATATATTTTTCTAATTCAGCATCGCAGAAAACCACCATTGATTGCGTTTTCATGGTAAAAGGATTACGAAAGAACTAAAAATACACTTCATTGTAGAGTGATTTTATTCACCAGAAATCGCTCTGAATGCGTCTCCGGGGATCTAGACCCCAGGAGCTTCCGGGGTCCAGGCTGTCTCTCAACACTCGCTTGAAGTGCTATTATAGTAGTCCCCCCCGCCTGCCTCATAAGGCCGTACCACTTCCAATGTGCTTCCGACGCCCCTGCTCTGAGATGGTTCAATCATATTTTATTACCAGGAAACCATGACAATATTTCATTGAAATAAAGGAAATAAAGAAATCATTATAGACATATTACATACCCGGTGGGTCTATCCTTTATGAACCTTTAAATGACACTAATACCCATCTCCCATCAAAGTCTCCGCCTTTGAATATACCCTACATGATATCACCCTCGACACCAGGAGGGCAGGTCTAATAAGACTCTGTGAGTTTCCAGGGTGTAAAATCGTTGTTTAGAAAAGTTTTACAATTTGGTTATCAGGGTAATCTAATGGTTAATACAAAAGACTGTCTCGTACTTGTTACATTAATTAGCATATGTATGGTACATTGCTTTGCTAATTATACATGTACTGGTATGGTATCTGATCTGATCCCTCTGTCTGGTTTGTCAAGATACATAGTGTATGGTCAGTTGAATCCTGTAATTAGGCAAAGAAAAAAATTGTTTCTGATCACCTCACACTTTTTTCTGCTGTATTATCTC
>JAVTVY010038662.1:0-16459 GCA_036873755.1 Hanleya hanleyi
TTTTGTTTCCAAGGCTTTCATGTGTCCCAATTGAACGGCTGGATTCGGTTTCACTTTTCGGACATACAGGACTGTGTCTTGGATGACAATCTTATAGTCCGCTGCATGCCCCTCTACGTTAGTGGCCATCAAGGCGAAGGTCGGAGGCGCCCGTATCAGTCGGATTTTGATGGGGATCTTGTTCAAGAGGTACCGGTCTTGCATGAACATGTCTGCATGCAGTCGACCCATCATACCCACCGAGGCACTGTTCGCAGTGAAAGCCTTCCGTTTGTTATATCCCCCATTGTCCGCCGTGTCCATGTGCTCGGGCGTGTCCTTGTAGAATAAAGCGGTTGTCAGCTGAGATTTTTTAGCCTCTCGGCCATACGACAACAGTGTCTCGATGTAGGCTCGATAGGGGTACGTGTTGGTGGAGTCACTGATGAGTTTGTCGCTGAGAAAAATATCCACCTGCTGAAACATCGAGTGCAGCCAGAGATTCGTCGGGCCCACCGTTGCTTGGTCAGCGATTCTGGTGCCAGCTCCATTGACCACCTTGGCTTTCACATACAAGTAGGTATGGGCTAAATCCACATAGGCCGTATCCGCATTACTGATGGTGAACTCGATGGGCCCGGTTTCGTTGATGCTGGAGAGCGGGAGATGCTCCACCCATAATCCTTGTTCGACACTGGTCTGTGTGGGCGGCACGGTCCACAAATCAAATTCACTGTTGGTGGAGGGGCAGGACTCGGCGTGGATTAAGGACATGTTTTAAGAAAAGATATCCTTTGTCTTCTTCGATGTGCGTCGTCGCTGGGTCGGTCGTCGACTGGTGCGTGGTCTCGGTGGGGCAGCTCTTTTATTCCCAACGGTGCGTTGTGCTTTGGCCACCAAGACGCCTCCCGCTTCTTTGGCCCGCCGTTTCAAGGATTCTTTGGGTGCCGTACCCCCCAAGACATCACCGGCCACTTGCAGTCCACTGCGTACCGCTTGTTTGCCGATTGCTTTCACCCCACGCGTCACCAAGGGCAGGAACGTTTTCACAATGCTGCCGAGTATGTTCCCCAGACCATGTCCTCGTTGCATGCGTGCACCGCTAAATACCGGAAAGCCACCCCCGGCCTGTTGGGCATAATAGTCGGCATAGCTGCGTGCATCGCACTCGTAAGGTACTTTCATTATGCAAAGTGGGGAGCACGTGCTTGTCGAAAATGAAGTGTCAGCACCACTTTTCCTCGTTCGAATGCCACCGGTCGTCCCGTGTCATCTCTTATATCCACCGTGATCGTGTTGATGTCAGTTTGTCGTACGGGCAAGTAGAGCATGTGGGTGAAACTGTGGGTGACTTGACCTCCATACGTCTTTTTAATGGGGACCACCCGTAACAGAGGTGTGTTGATATCGCCCACGATGTGGTTGTCCACCACGTCCGAGTAGACGTAGAGTCCGTACATACCCGACTTCATATCCATCGGCATCTCGCCATGGTGTTCGGTGGGACCAGCGAACGTCTTTAGATCGAAACCCAGCATTTGCTGTAGGATAGCACTCAGTACGACACTCGCCTTGCCGGAGACGATAAGCTGTGCCTTGTCGTTGTGTGCGTTGTAATCGAAGTCCACGTGATTCTTGAAGGGATAGGCTTTGATGGGTCTTGAAGTATTCGTCACCCCCCGTAGCGCCTTATAATGCATCAGTCTTGACAGCCCACCCATGAACTCTTTGGGGGTATCGTATTGGCCTTCGGGCAGGGTGAGTCGGGTGTTTTTGCCTTCGTAGGTCACCTCGTACCACACTTCATTGGCTCGCACGTTGTACCACGAGTAAGGGTATTGGATATCCACGAGGCCGCATTCCCACCGGCCAGGTAAATGTAACGGTTGCGGTAACTGGGTGACGTACTTGGCCACGGTGTTGTCAGGAAACACATCCAGCGAACTGTTACTGGGTAGGGTCAGGTAAAACATGGCGACTGAGCTGTCCTGCTGCTGCTGTTGGTTTTAATAGGTGTTCCAGGCCTTGGGCGGTTGTGTCCGGCGTCGTGTTCGTCGCGTTGACTTGCTACGTGTCACGGCTCTGGAGATGTGGGGTGTCCTGATCGAGGGTGGTTTTTTAAAGGTCTGAAAAGAAGGTGCCCGTTGTGATGGTGGTGGAGTTTTGGGGGGTGACTCCGGTTCCCATTCGGCTTCCCAAGAAGGTTGTGGTGAGAGTCGTGGTGCACGAATCGGTGATTGCATGAAGGCCCAGCGCTGGGGGTTCCCCACCAATTCCTGTGGTACATGCATGTCTTTCAAGCCTTGAGCGAAGACCTCCCATCCTCGAGGATCGGTGTGCGATCTGCGTTGACGCATCAGATCATTCACTAAATCCGTCATGTGGGTGCCGGGGATCACCTGATTCTGTACCAGGAGTTCGCCTTTATCATTCCAAGTCATGTTAGGATTCTGTTTCATCCGTTGTAATACCAGGCCAGCTTGTTTCTTGAACGATGCAGGTACACTCTTCAGCACTTCGTCTTCCACCCACTGTGGGGCTGTGGGGGCTACCCCTGGTAATGGCGGCTGTTGGAACGGTGCTGAGGTCAGCGGTCTGTCACGTGGTGGTGGTGGTGGTGGTGGTGGTGGTGGTGGTGCTGTTGCTGGGGTAGACAGGGTTTTGTATTGGTCCATGAACGTCATGTACCGTTGAAGCGTCTCATTGTACCGTTGTACTTTCTCACTGTCGCTTAACCCCGGTCTCTGTAAGATCTGTTGCATCTCTCCATCGAGGCTGTTTATGGTCTTCACCGTAGGTGGGACAGGGTAGGGTGATTGGAGGTTTTGCAGGAACCGTGGTTCGACGAGGACCATTTTTTTCGTGTGGTTCATTGTCGGCCGAAGAGTCCACCCAATACTGGACCCAACACGGAAGCGGCCAACGGTGCTAAGATGGCCCCGAGAAAGCCGCCTTCTGTAACACCTTTTTCTTTTGTGTTTGAGGGACCCGCTTGTGGACTAGGGTTCGGAGACCTGTCTTATGCTTGGCCAACTTGGTCTTCTGAGCCGGAGTCAGTGGTACGTTGCCTGTTAACAGGTTGTACCCGATCTCGCACAGACAGCGTACAAGGTCAGGGTCCGCACCGCGTACAATGGTTCGGACTAACTCGGGTGGGGCCGTCTTCAATACACGGAGCGTGGGAGCGTGCTTCCGTACTCGCGCAGACATCCTGTACAACTAATGCTAGAACCCACAACTCTGCCCTTTTTATCCACCTCACAGACAAAGTCAACCCTGCTGTGGTATTCATTCTTTTTATTATTCCCCATCATCAAACACACAGACCCCAGCTGGGGGCGCCACTGTGGATGTGTTTACATTATTTTTGCATGTACACGTGGTGGGTCTCTCCGGGAAAGATGCCGGTCCGTAGTCGAAGGTAGTCGGGGGTGGCTTGCTTGAGGTCGAAGAGCATATACCCGTGCTGAGGGGTTGTGGCATCTTTGAAGGCTTCCAACGCAAACGGTGTGCGGCCGGGATACATCTGTCTCGCCAGGTGCAGCAGTTGAGTGGTATCTCTCGGGTTTTTGAAGACCACCAGGTAGTGGGCATTTAAGCTGATATTCCGATGTTCTTTGTTTTTACTGAACAGATTTTGCACAATGTAGATAATGCTGAGCCGTCGATGATGGCTGCCTTTGGTAAAGAGTTGGGTGACCCGTGCATCCGTCTCCGCCATGAGATCATCCAGAACCACCAAGGTGTCGGGTTCCAAATCGGCCAGGTTGGGTAGGCCTTCCACGAACGTGATGTGGGGCATTGCTGCATACGCTTCCTGCCATTCTCCGTAACACCACACGACTCTGGCAATGGGTGGAGTGATCATGCTGTCGGCGTGTTGAAGGAGCTTCCTGACGAAGTGCGTTTTGCCGGAGCCCGTCGGTCCTGCGATGACGCAAGTGAAGGGATGCTGCCACCCAAGGTCCATGGTTCGAGGTGTATCCGTTGTCGTGGTAACCCGCTCTTGTAAATTTCGAAGAGTGAACTGGAGTGGTGGTGGGTACAACGTCGGTCGTCGTTGTCTGTTCACTGTCAGAGATGGTGCTGGGGGTGGGTACAACGTGGGTGGTCGGTTCACTGTGAGGGATGAAATCCGGTGGGTGTTCAGACGTAGTGGGCGTACTTGGTGTAGGTGTAGAGCTCGACGTGGCTTGTACGCGGGGTGTGGTGGTGCTGACTGGGCTCGATACGACTGGTGCTCTCTGTAGACCGGTTTCGCTGGTGCCTGGTGTTCTCAGTTGGTTAAGTAACGTGCTGACATAGGCTACGTCGTAAAACACACCTCCGTACAACACACTCAGCAGGGTTAGCAATAGCACCCCAAAGACCACTTGCGCTTTGCGCGTTTTGCGAGACGCTGTCTTCAGAGGCAGCTGCTGTTGGTCCATAGCACTGTGGTCGGACGTGGAATGAAGGAGGACGGCAGTGGTGTCTGGCTTTATAGTCGTTTCACCTGGTTGGCCGCGACCCAGGAATTGAAGGAACTGGGCCAACCTTGCCATTTCACGAAATGAAACAGTTTGCCACGTCGACGTTCCGTTTTCAAAATCTGCTCCACCGTGTAGTAGTCTTGCTGTGTTTTTACAACAGGCTGTAATTCCGTCTCGTAAAACGTCCCCAGCAACGTTTCCCCTTGGAGATCTTCCAGTTCATAGACTCGCCGCTGTCGGGGTAGGCGCCGTTTAATCAGGAAGTGCTCATCGCTCCAGTTGGGCAAGTAACTTTTCTCGAACTTGCCCTTGACTTTACTGATCCGTACAGGGTCCCCGACCTTGTACACCGCCTTCGTCGTTCGCTGCGATGGCCTGGGGTACAAGACACGCCGGACTTGGGCTTCATTGCGTTGGGTCACGGTAATGGGGGCTCTCTCTATACTCCGATGATAGGCTCGATTGTAACCACTCACAAGTTTCGGGAGAACATCGATGTACCGCCTTGTATTCTTATAGGTGAAATATTTATACATGCGGCCTTTGAATGTCCTGTTGAACCTTTCCACCACGGAAGCCTTGGTCTCGTTGTACGTATGGAAGAAAAACACCTTCTGTTTCTTGAGAAAGGCTTGGAACGGTCTGTTGAGGAATTCCGTGCCTTCGTCGGTTTGCAAATACAAAGGTTTGCGCCCGGTCTTGAAGATGTCTTTGAACGCCGCTATGAGATTTGCCCCCGTTTTCGTCCGGATGGGTACCACCCACGCATACTTGGATAGGATATCGATGCACGTCAAGATATACCGATTCTCATCGTTGTGTTTGGCAAAGGCGCTCATATCGACCAAATCCGCTTGCCACTGGGCATCTATTCCTCCCACGATGACCCGGTTCCGTAGAAAATGGCGACGGACAGATCGATGTAAGGTATAGGTGTCTTGTCTTCTTAACCAATCTCGGACTTGGGCACGTTGTATCCCCTGGGGTTTGGCCGCTCGATAGAGAGCCGACAATGCACTATAGGCCGCCGGACTGTCGGGACTGTAGTATAAGTTATCCAGCACCTTCTCCCAGCGCTTCATGGTGACACAATGATGATGCACCCTGGCTCTATCGTTTATTTATAACGGGTATATCTTGGACCGGAGTTTCTTTCTGATTTTCTTCGTGGACTTCCACAGTGGCCATGGTAAATGACCAGTCCAACTCGTCTGATGACCGCTTGATAAGCACTTCATCCACATCTACCACGGCATCTTCCAATGCAGACCATAGATCAGGGTGAAGGGTAAAATGCACTGTACCTCCATCTAGCCGAGCCAATTGAGCAAAGAAAGGGCCGCGTCGGATGTACACATCGTGACACAAGTGGATGAGGTCGCCGTCCAGTTCACCAGACAACACCCGTTTGAATTTGGTCCAGCCCTCCCGGGACAGACGAATGTGAGCCGGGCACGGTTGTGTAGGGTCCGCATCACAGATGTCTCCCACCTCCTCCATGATATCGACCTTATCCGCATACACGTGCAGGAAAACCTCGGGGGTCAAGCTGAAATACGCCAGTACTATATGCTCCGTCATGGTCAGTACGTGAATGGTACCACATTTCACTGTCTCTCGTATTTATAGGGAGAACCCCGTGAGATCAAAAGGATCAGGTGGTCATATCACTGGGCTGACTGAGTCTAGCCGGGTAATCAATGGCATCGTCGTCGTCGGGTTCATGTAGTTGTTCATGGGGTTCAGCCAGCGCGTCCTCAATAGCACGAGCCCACCCCAACTGGTGTGATGATCGCTCGTCCGGTGTAAACAGCTGGTCCACAATAGGCACCACTTTCTCCAAGGCTGACCACAGATCGGGGTCTAGGGTGAAGCCTCGCGTAGCATCTTGGTAGCGGCCCAGGCGTAGGAAGAAGGTTGCACGGTATACGTAGATGGCATTGTCTATGTGGATGAGGTTTCCGTCGAGCTCGCCGCTCAACACCCGTTTAAATTTGGTCCAGCCGTCACGAGGTAGCGTCACCGTATTCGATAAGGTCTCAGCGGGCGCCCAGCAAATATCTCCACGGTCTTCCACCAGGGTGACTTTATCTTCATAGACGTGTAACCCCACCCGGGGTGTAAGGGGCAGAATGGCTCGTAGGTCGGGTGACATGCTTGGTCCAAATGTCGAACGGTGAATGACACACACACTCTGTCTGACCCTCGTATTTATAGTGTCAATACCACAGCGCCAGGGTCAATAGGGCACAGACTAGTATGAGGCCAACCAGCCGGCGCTGGTTCCGGCGTGAGCGCTCCTGGTCCAATCGAGACTTGGGGTAGAGTGTGCTAAAAATAGATTACCAGCTAGCGTGCTATAAAAGGGAAGCGGCCTTGCCATTTCATCAGACACTATCAACCACCAAGATGTTCACTTGCACAACTTGCCAGAAGCAGTTTACTCGTCTAGATAATTTACGACGCCACGAGGCCTCCACCCACAACGATGGACTGTATACTTGTATAACCTGCGCACGGTCATTTAATCGGGAAGATGCTTTACTGCGCCACGAACGTTCAATTCATGGGCCATCCAAGCGTCCATGCGAGGATTGTGATCAACTCTTCAAACGACGCAGTCAGTTGCTGCGACACCAACGGTTGATTCATGCCCATGAGCATGAACGACAACTTCCTACTGAAGAGGAGCCACGGAAGGTGAGATGCAGTGAAGATAAGCCCGGGGAGACGAACGCCACTGGTGATGCGATGAAGGAGAGCCCGCCTATACCCACAGTTGAGAAGAGCCTGAATATCCAGCCGGACACCAGCGTTACGGTTTCGAGTCCTGACAACATCGAACATTTTCTGGTGGAGCCCATAAATGTTCCTAGCGATCTCTTACAGGACAACCATCCAATCAGTGACATCGATCGGCGCCATTGGTCCATGACACGGTACTGTTTCCACCCTCAAGATATCTACAATTTCCCACTGACCATCCGCACCTGTCTACGCAGCTACGTGGAAGCCATCTTCAATGATCAAACTACGGCCTTTACATTGAATGTCGCTTTCGGGTACATCTTACGTCACAAAAAGACGGACCAGTTACAGTATTATTATCCCAGTGCCAACAACCATGTGTTTGACCAGCCGGTCACCATCATTAACCGGGGGTCACTAGAGACGATGCTGGAGATACTGGACACCGTGGAACCTTTGAGATGGGCGCATCGTCAACGCCCCAACATTCAATGGGTGGTAGAGAGGGTAACCAATGTCACGTTTTTCCTGACCAAGCTGACCGATCACCCCCATCGGTTGAATGCGTCACCCGTGCACTGATGAATATGATGCTGTACACACACACTCTATGTCTACATGCTGCTCGCTGACTTGAGCTCAGTAAACACTTGACCTAATGTGACAATGTGTTAAATAATAAAACATGGTGTTTGATATTTCAATTTGTTTTGCTGTGAACATACTAAACATACCCAGGGCGGCTCCCCCCAGCCTGGGTATGATGTAACATTGGGGTAATAAACTATATAAACATTACTAAACTTGTTGTTTTTTTCACGACAACAGCTATCCGATTGTATAATACTCCGCGCAGGCTATTTTCATACACCTCGGCCACCGCGCATGCGCAGAAGGCCGATATGTCAACCCCACCCCCAGCCCATTAGATGCCCCCTCCCCTAAGCTTCACTTTGATACCTCACTCGACCCCATCGGACCATTTTATCTAGGGACTACTTTTTCTCCGCGGAAGGTTTTTCCCGCGACCGAATCACCGCCAGACATGACCGCGGATGAATACATCTTTCACAGCCGCCATCTTAAACCCACCACCCACCCATCCACCACACTTGCACTCACTCACACCGGCCGCCATCTTAAACCCACCACCCACCCATCCACCACACTTGCACTCACTCACACCGGCCGCCATCTTAAGCCCACCACCCACCCATCCACCACACCCCATGTGACACAATACGCGCTTCTGATTGGCTACCTCCACGTGACCTCCACAAAATATGCAAATTTCCGGGGTCAAGTGACCTCGTTTTGCTCTTTGTATACTACTGACGAGTATGGATCTCCGTTTGCTATAATAACCCGTACCGTATAAATATTAAAAATGATGCTCCTTACCGATTATTTTCTGGAAGCTAATTCCTTCTCCACTTTTGTCGCTTTTATTAAAGTTCCCAGCGCTGGTGATTAGCTATACACAAGCCGTTTTCACAGCGACCCCGGTCTACCCCGTATTAATAAACTATTACACTAAGTTTATTCATCAAGGCGGTTTAAAATCCAATTAAAACTGTAAAAACTTGCTAAAACTTGTTCAGCTGAGAAATGTTCACACCTGTGCTGATCACTGCGTTGAATACACTTTCATATGTATATATTATAATTAGAAACAAAAATACGGATGTTTGCATGGTTTTGATCAGAAGGGGGTAGATTAATGTAAATGAGTAGGACTTCTAGATAATTAGCTTACCAAATTACTGCGGAAATGAGTTTTGGAAAGGGACATTTAACAGGCAAAAATAACAGTAGCCAAGCCCTTCCAAACTGCTGTTCTATTCTTACGACAGACTATTAGGGTGGCCAGTTCCTGCGAGTCAATTAACAATACAATACACACTCAGGCAGCTATTAACGACTGCAATAGACAGTCGTGTGAAAGGTTAGTCTCTTCCGAGCTGGATATCGGACCACCTACAAGGCAATCTGTTTGATTTTTCAGTGCCTCAGAAACTAAAATTTTAATCCTAATATTGAAGCACTTCTAATTAGAATTCTGATTTCATTTTTTCACCAAATGTTAGACGAAATAGTGAATATTTGAATGAAGAAATAAAAAAATGACAAATTTTGAAATAACATTTTAAAATGCAAATTTTGAAGAGGGGCGTACGTACAGCGGACCGATCTGGTTAGATTTGGATTTTGCATGACTATATGGTTTGGACATTTGCGACACTTCGACATTCATAGGTTGGCTTGCGGATCGTGTGTCGTCATTATTGCGGAGTGATATCCGATACTTTACCGTATACTGGTCGGTCTTCATCGGGCGGAGAACAGGCTCAAAAATCTGACAAATTACAGGATTTTCATACCACTTCTGAAATATATATTACTTCTGAAACATATATTGTCTGGGCTTACAAAAGATACAGATACGAATAACTTCAGTATCATCCAAGAGGTGTTGTAGATCTGTAATTTTGAACAAGTAGGACCACATGACTCGAAAATTAGCTGATTGGCTGACGACATCATCCCTGGTGTTGATATCTGGAGAGTTGCCGAAAGTAGACTGAAAATGGATAGGCACGCTCCCAGGGTCTGTCTTACCGCGTATAAATGACCCAGATGGTTCAAGGTTGATGGTTTGGAGGGTGCAAAGAAAGTCAGAGTTTAAAATATCGAAACGTATGCACCACCAGCTAGATCTACTAGATCTAGTTTTTTTACCAGGGCGGAATAAACGTTTACATCAAAACATTTTCTAAGCGATAAATATGCAGCGAAAGACAGAATTTTTATAATTACAAGCGTCTAGTCCGTCATCCATAATTCAGCCGTCGTCCATTAAAGAATATCCGCGACCATAATCCAAAGACCTATTCCATATTCCATATAACAGTATTAGCACCAAATTCAAAAGGACAAAATTGTCGCTTATAAGACAAATGATTAACTCAGCTGGAGATAGGTATTTTACATCCAAAATTCACTGATTAATCCTTTGTATGAACTGAAAGACCAGGCCGTTGAGAAGGAAACGTGGGATTATGATGATTGGACAATAACCCATAAACTATAGTTTTCTATTGATAAAATTGAATTTTAGCCTAGTTTTGTTTTACCTATAATGGGCCTAATACTCTGTTCTCTCAAAGAGACCACTGAACTCTATTGTCAATTGCACGATCGCGCTATTCAAACTTTTTGACGGATTAATAACCACATCGAATTTTGATTGGAAGTACGCTTTTCTGTGTTGGGGCGTGATAGGGGTGAGAGGGTGGCGTACTCGCGTTCCATCTTCGGTAGGAATTAGAACAACAACGCGACTTCGAAAAGTTTGTGCTTTCTACTGATCACAAATGGGTGGATAATCCCTCATTGTCGACAGGAAATAAACCGACGTCACAAGCCATTCGCACAGAAACTTATAAAACAGGACTATATCATCAAGCGCCTCCACGTACTCGATGTTTCTCAAAGGAGGTGTTCGCTATCGATGGATTTTTTTCCTTTCAGTGTCGCTCTCTGTTGCTCTATTGTCTCACTCAGAGTCGGCCAGTAAACTATGACGTAATGCTTAGTTATTCCCCAACTTCTTGTCAGACAGGCGAGGCCAGTCTAATGGGAATTTCTGGTTCATAATCTCACACAGTTACTATTAAATATTTTCATGGCCGACCCAGTTATTTACGAACAATAATCAGTTATATTAATATATAAAACTGTCAACTCTCTGCCGAAAGTTCAGCGAACAATAAGGAAGTAGCTGCAAAACACATATTGTCGCATGCATAATCACTTGGAAAAGCAAGCGTGGCCACATGTTCAGGGTTAGTTTCTTAATAAAAAGAGAAAATGTTTTAGTTGCAAAACTGTAAACATCTACATTAGCGGTAAATGGGGAAATTTGTATGGCCATGTTCACAGGCTCTCAAAACAAGAGTGTTGGGGGGTGTGGGCGGTAGTATTAGGGTGAAGTGTCGAAATATGGGTTCTCTATACATAACCCCATGATTTATATAAAAATACATCAAAAATACGATTTACCTCCAAACAAAATACATCAGCATATTCTACAAGTGGCACTCTATATATTCCCGTCGTCAAATTAGTAAATTTATGCAATTTTATACCTTTGCCGGGCGATTCAAAATTCAACGTCACCGTCCGTTCATCCCGGCTCACCGAGATGATGGCGGGATTGTTTCTCAATTCTGATTGGTCAGTTGATTAGTGTGTGACCTCTTTGCTGAGTCTGCCATAGTTGAATGGGCATTCCATATAAGGTTTACCGGAGGCGTGTCGCGACTGAGCAATCAGAATTGACTAATTTTCATTTTTTGTTTTCATTGTATTTATTTACTTATGAAACGTATATATTTGCTCCCCCCACCAAACTTTCCGCGCAATCTCCAGAACGACAAAAAATAGAGAGCTGAAGCTCCGTGACTTTATAGTTGATCAGATTGGGGTCATATTTAGCCTATTTGCATAACCCCCCGAGCAGGGGTTCATGGGTAAATTCAAGATGGCGGCCACGTGTGATACCAGAAAAGTGATGTTTTTGTCATATTTCTTCAAAATTTTAAAAGTGGTCAAAAACTATTTTATTTCACATCACATTAATATTTACTAATTTATCATGCAGTTTTTGCAGAGAAATTCGACAAATAAAAAATTCGGAAAATCTGGCCGAAAAATCGACCAAAAAATGCCGTTTTTGAAAATGACGTCACTGTGACATCATCAAAGCGACCATCTTTGATTTTTGTACACTTTCTGGTAGAGCTTGACCCAAGGGTATAGTGTGGTAAGTTCAGCCCCCTAGCTCAAGAGGTAAGAAAAATAATTAGGCCCCCCCCCCCGTTTCCCAGGCCACGACAGGTCCCAAAAAAAACAGGGTTAAGGATCATTTTATTATTATTAAATAGTACATCCAGTCTAGCTACAACCGTGGGTTTGAGCTTTGCCCATGTTCCGGTCTTCGATAAAGAAGACAATGTCGATTTTTTCGAAAATGAACTGTTAAACTCGTACTGCATTAGGTAGAGGCGTATAACCTCCTCCAAACTGTATTATGTTGCATGAGCAAAAGGAGTATGCTCTCCTACAAATTGTATTGCACTGCATGGGCTACAGGAGTATATAGTATACCCCCTATAAACTGTATTCCAGGAAAACGGCCATACCAGTGACAAGATCGACAAGGCAAAACGACGAATTCATCTTCACTCCAAATTACTTGAAGGATCTAGTATCTTTAGATGGGTAAATGGCACCAGGTCAGCTGCAATACAGAAGTACCAAAATAAAATACTTCCACTACAAGAAATGGTTCAATTGGCATGAAGTAGAATATTATATTGTATACTCAGAAAAATTTCAAGGCACTGAGTCTCATGATTCTCGAGTATCAGGGCCGTAAAGTAGTGCATTTGTGCAAAATGGTTGATTCTGAGGTAAAACAGTAGTATACAAGGAGTCAACCGTTCTCATTTTTTCTCTCTGCGCATGCGCAGAACCAAAATTGTGGCGGTATTGTGGCGGTATTGGGGAGGTGCGCATGCGTGATGAGGGGGCGTGGCCTATAGTGAGTGGGGTGGGTTCAAAATGGCGGACTTTAAAGAACCCACCCCACTCACCCCGTGCACTGATTGACCTGGGATGTGAGTGGGGTGGGTTCTTTAAAGTCCGCCATTTTGAACCCACCCCACTCATTGGCCTAATGTGAGTGGGGTGGGTTCAAAATGGCGGACTTTAAAGAACCCACCCCACTCACCCGTGCACTGATTGACCTGGGATGTGAGTGGGGTGGGTTCTTTAAAGTCCGCCATTTTGAACCCACCCCACTCATTGGCAAGTCCGCCATTTTGAACCCACCTTTTCAAAATGGCGGCTACTTAAAGTCCGCCATTTTGAACCCACCCCACTCACCAGTGCACTCATTGACACCGGTGTCAATGAGTGCATAGTTCCGGCAGGAAAAAAAAAGTTCCGGCAAAAAAAAAAAAAAAAAATGTATTCATGCGTTGTGATGCGGTTTGGCCGTGGTTTTGGCGGTGATTCGGTCTCGGGAAAAAGCTTCCGCGGAGAAAAAGCAGTCCCTAGATAAAATGGTCCGATGGGGTTGAGTGAGGTATCAAAGTGAAGCTTAGGTGAAGGGGCATCTAATGGGTTGGGTGTGGGGTTGACATATCGGCCTTCTGCGCATGCGCGGCGGCCGAAGGGTATGAAAACAGCCTTTTTGGAGCTATGGGAGCCCCTAGTTGACCGATGGGGTCGAGTGAGGTATCAAAGTGAAGCATATGTGAAGGGGCATCTGATGGGCTGGGCGCGGGGTTGAACTATCGGCATTCTGCGCATGCGCGGAGGCCCAAGGGTATGGAAATAGACGTTTTGGAGCTAGGGAAGCCCCTAATGGACCAATGGGGTCGAGTGAGGTATCGATGTGAAGCATTCGTGAAGGGGCATCTGATGGGCTGGGTGTGGGGTTGAAATATCGGCATTCTGCGCATGCGCGGTGGCCCAAGGGTATGGAAATAGCGGTTTTGGAGCTAGGGAGTCCCTAATGGGCCAATGGAGTCGTATGAGGTATCAAAGTGAAGCATTCGTGAAGGGGCATCTGATGGACTGGGCGTGGGGTTGAAATATCGGCATTCTGCGCATGCGCGGTGACCCAAGGGTATGGAAATAGACGTTTTGGAGCTAGGGAAGCCCCTAATGGCCCAATGGAGTCGTATGAGGTATCAAAGTGAAGCATTCGTGAAGGGGCATCTAATGGACTGGGCGTGGGGTTGAAATATCGGCATTCTGCGCATGCGCGGTGGCCGAAGGGTATGAAAATAACCTTTTTGGAGCTAGGGAAGCCCCTAATGGTCCAATGGGGTCGAGTGAGGTATCAAAGTGAAGCATTCATGAAGGGGCATCTAATGGACTGGGAGTGGGGTTGACATATCGGCCTTCTGCGCATGCGCGGTGGCCCAACGGTATGAAAATAGACGTTTTGGCATCTAGGGGAGCCCCTAATGGTCGAATGGGGTCGAGTGAGGTATCAACGTGAAGCCTAGGTGAAGGGTATTTGATGGCTGGGTGGGTGCATGTAAAATTTTTCCTGAAAAAAAAAAAAAAAAAAAAAAAAAAACGGAAAACGGACTTTATCGAAAAACCTGGGAAAATGCCTATATGGGGTATGAGGGGTATATAGGTCGCCGGGCTTAACGGGGCTTGTCTATCAACGGAGTTATCTTCCCCTAGTTCCAGGGTGGGTGTATGTAAAAATTTTCCTGAAAAAATACGGAATACGGACTTTATCCTAAATTACGGGAAAATGCCTATATGGGATATGGGAGGTATAGCACCATCCTGGGAAACGTACTTCTATACATTTGCGGTAGGGTTGTGGGGTCTCGTTTTACTCGTCTCGTCATTTAGAACATGATAGGAAGTGTCCCCGTGCGAATCGGTGAAATTTTTTGAAAAAGTACGATATAGCCTCATATAGTCCCATACTGAGGGTATAGGACCGATGTTTGTCCCCCTGAGAAACGTACTTCTATACATTTGCGGTAGGGTTGTGGGGTGTCGTTTTACTCGTCTCGTCATTTAGAACATGATAGGAAGTGTCCCCGTGCGAATCGGTGAAATTTTTGAAAAAGTACGATATAGCCTCATATAGTCCCATACTGGGGTATAGGTTCGATGTTTGTCCCCCTGGGAAACGTACTTCTATACATTTGCGGTAGGGTTGTGGGGTCTCGTTTTACTCGTCTCGTCATTTAGAACATGATAGGAAGTGTCCCCGTGCGAATCGGTGAAATTTTTGAAAAGTACGATATAGCCTCATATAGTCCCATACTGAGGGTATAGGATCAATGTTTGTCCCCCTGGGAAACGTACTTCTATACATTTGCGGTAGGGTTGTGGGGTCTCATTTTTACTCGTCTCGTCATTTTAGAGCTTTGCCAGTAGGAAGTGTCCCCGTGCAGATGTTTAGTACGAAAAGATCACCGAGCCCCATATAATCCATGCTAGAATTGCGGGTTCAAATATTTGTCCCCACAGGAAGCAGCACTTCTATACATTGCGGTAGGGTTGGCAAGTTACCGTTTTACTCGTCGTCATTTAGAACATGATAGAGAGGGAAGTGTCCCGTGCGAATCGGTGAATTTTGAAAAAGTACGATATGGCCTCATATAGTCCCATACTGAGGGTATAGGACCGATGTTTGTCCCCCTGGGAAACGTACTTCTATGCATTTGCGGTAGGGTTGTGGGGTCTCGTTTTACTCGTCTCGTCATTTAGAACATGATAGGAAGTGTCCCCGTGCGAATCGGTGAAATTTTTGAAAAAAGTCACCGAGCCCCATATAGACCCATACTGAGGTATAGGTTCAATGTTTATCCTACTGGGAAACCCACTTCTATACATTTGCGGTAGGGTTGTGGGGTCTCGTTTTACTCGTCTCGGCATTTAGAACATGATAGGAAGTGTCCCCGTGCGAATCGGTGAAATTTTTGAAAAAAGTCACCGAGGCCTGGGTAGGCCCATAGGCCTATACTGCATGGCTATGGGTGTATAGGCCCATACGGGGTGGACATGTTGGAGTCTGGGTGGGCCACTCATGGTCCAATGGGGTCGAGTGAGGTCTTATTTTGAAGCTCTCGTGGAGGAGCACTTGACTACACTAATGGTTCGTCCGTGTTCAATAGTCTGCGCATGCGCAGTCTGGCCGTAGTATAGAAAACAGGCATTTGGGTGCTATGTAGGGGTGTGTGTGGGTTAGAGATGAGCTAATCACGGTTCGAATGGGTCGTGTGAGGTGTCAAAGTGAAGCTTGTGTGGGGTAGAGTCAGAATGGTGTGTTTTGAATGCATGTCGCGTTAATCTGCGCATGCGCAGTTGGTTGTAGTAAGTAAAGTGGCCATTTTTGGGGCAGCGAAGGAAGTTATTTGGGGTCGAGATGGGCTAATCACGGTTCGAATGCGTCCTGAAAGGTGTCATCTTGTAGTTCTCGGGGTGTACATTCCGATTTGAGGGATGTTCGCGTCATCTGTGACGTCATCGGTGGCGTCATCGGTACGAGTAGTAGCAAAAGTGGCCATTTTCGGGCAGTACATGAAGGTATTTGGGGTCGAGATGGGCTATTCACGGTTCGAATGCGTCCTAGAAGGTGTCATCTTGTAGTTCTCGGGGTGTACATTCCGATTTGAGGGATGTCCGCGTCATCTGTGGCGTCATTGATGACG
>JAVTVY010038663.1:0-17154 GCA_036873755.1 Hanleya hanleyi
AGTTAAGTAGATTAGATCGGTACTCTGTATCTTATCACGGATAGTGCCACATAGCAGATATGGTCGGTACTCTGAATCATGTCATGCGCAGTCTCACATAAATAGATAAGGTCGGTGCTTTGAACCATGTCACGGACAGTCTAACATAATTAGTACTTTGAATCATGCTACGGGCATTCTCACAAAAGTAGATACTGTCGGTACTCTGAATCATGCCACAGGCAATCTCACATAAGTAGATAAGTTCGGCACCCTGAATCATGCCACGTACAGTTCCGCATAAGTAGATACTGTCGGTGTTCTAAATCATTGCCTCGAACCGTCTCACATAAAGAGATCATGCCGCGTGCCGTATCACATAAGTATAAAACCCTTATGAAAGATGCCGTCGGTACTCTGAATCTTGCCAAGTGCAGCCTCACATAAGTAGGTAAGTAGACACCATCGGTCCTTCCTACACAAGTAGATAATGTCGGTGTTCTGAATCAGGCCAAGGCAACGCCGCATAAGTGATTCGGAACTCTGAATTATGCCACAGGGAGTCTCACATGAGTAGATAAGGTCGGTGCTCTGGAGTATGTAACCGGCAGTCTCACATAAGTAGATACCGTCGGTACTCTTAATAAAGTCGTAGGCAGTCCTGCATAAGTAGATACGTTCTGTGCTCTGAATCGTGCCATGGACAGCTTCACATAAGCCGATCGTGCCGCGTGCCGTAAAACATAGGTGGGTAAGGTCGGTACTCTTGACTCAAGCCACTGGCAGTCCCGTATAAGTATAGATACCGTCGGTACTCCGAATCATGTCATGGGCAGTCTCACATAAGTAGATAACGCCGAACTCTGAATCATGCTACGGATCGTCCGGCATAAGTAGATGCCGTCGGTACTCTAAAGCATGTTGCGTGTAGTCTCTTATAAGTAGATATCTTCGGTACTCTGAATCATGCCACGGGAAATCCCACATGAGTAGATACTGTCGGTGTTCTGAATCATGCCAAGGGCAGTTCCGCATAAGTAGATACCGTCGGTACTCTGAATCATGCCACGGGAAATCCCACATGAGTAGATACTGTCGGTGTTCTGAATCATGCCAAGGGCAGTTCCGCATAAGTAGATACCGTCGGTACTCTGAATCATGCCACGGACAGTCTCACATGAGTAGATAAGCCCGGTGCTCGGTATATTGTCTCGAGCAGCCCCACGTAATGGATATCGTATGTACTCTGAATCATGTTATGGGCAGTGTCACATAAGTAGATAAGTTCGATGGTCTGAACCATGTCACGGACAGTCCCGCAAAAGTAAATACCGTCGGCACTTTGAATCATGCCACGGGAACTCTCACATAAATAGATAAAACCGGTACTCTGAACCATGCCAACGGCAGTCCCGCATAAGTAGATGTCATTGGTACCATGAATTATGTCACGGGTAGCCTCACATGACTACTACTTTGAATCATGCTACGGTCAGTCTCGCATAAGGAGATATCATCGATGCTCCAATCCCGTACAAGTAGATAAGTTCGGTGCTCTGAATCATGATACGGGCAGTGTCACATAAGGAGATCATGCCACTTGCCGTATCACATAAGTAGATAACGTCGATACTTTGAATCATGTCATGGGCAGTCTCACGTAAGTAGATAAAGTCCATTACTCTGAATCATGCCACGGACAATCCGAGTGGATACCGTCGGTACTCTGAATCGTGCCACGTGCAGTGTCACATAAGTAGATACCTTCGGTACTCTGAATCAAGCCACGGTCAATCTCACATAAGTAGATAAGGACGGTGTGCTGTATCTTGTCCTCACACCGCTGAACCGGCACGGGTTGAGCCCAGCTGGTCCATGTGTGAAAGTTTGTCAGTTACTTGCCGAAGGGCGGTGGTTCTCTCCGGGAACTCCGGCTTCCTCCACCAACCTAACTGACTGTCACCATATGAGTGAAACAAACTTGAGTGTGACATTAGGCCAAATTCCCTCCCTCTGTATCTTGTCACGGGCAGTCCCACACACTAGATATCGTTGGTACTCTGAATCATGTCACGGCGATTCCCTCATAAGTAGATACCGTCGGCACTCTGAATCATGCCAAGTGAACTGTCATATAAGGTTATAACGTCAGTACTCTATTTCATGCCAAGGGTAGTCACGCATAAACAGATAACGTCGTTTATTATATATTTGGTGATGAGATAATGAAAATTATCAATCGAATAAAAGCGGTATTTTCACAGTGATGATATCAAATATAGGCCTATCATCACTGTGATGATATGGCAAATGACGTCACAGCGCCCAAATACATGTCACCGTAGTCGCAGTGATAAGGCAATTGACCGAACCTCCACAAGGTTTATGCGCCAAAGAAAAACAAGCTAAATATTTGGGAAGGATTTGTATGTTATTATGCCTTATAGTCCATGGGCCAGAGTCGAAACTGGTACCACCTGAGGTGGCAAATTTTAGTAAAGTTTTTTGAAGAGATATATGTCTGTAGATGTTATCCATATGTGATAACCGTTGCAGATCGGTAGCTTAAGGGTAGTATACCATGCCTTTTCAACCCTACCCCTTTCCCAGTTCTAAATCCAAGCTTGAGGGGTGGGGTATGGTTCCTCGGATATTTTTCTTATACTTCTCTCTAGAGATCTAAAACTTCGCAAACTTCGGGCATAGGTACTCTTCCATTGAAAGAGGCAAACATTATGTCACATAATCATTTGGTGACGTCACAGTGACGTAATAACCCAGTGAGCAGTTCATTGTCTCTTTTTTGTCCATTTTCAAAATGATTTTTTTAAATTCTGCTGGTACTACTTTGCATAGTAGATTCTAGTCATGTTCATAGAAGAGGTATTTCTATGTAAATGTTAGCCATATGTGATAACAGTTGCAGATCGGCAACTTATGGGTAGTTATAGCACACTTTCTGAACCCTACCCCGCCCCCATTTTTAACCCAACTATGGGGGGTGGGTTAAGGTTCCTCGCATATTTTTATCATTCTTGCTGCTAGACGGCTGAAATTTTCCACACACTACGTTTAGGTCCTTTTCCACACACTACGTTTAGGTCCTTGTTTATAGACATAAGTAAACATAAATTAACAAAATCCCTTAAGGACGTCACTATGACGTCATAAAACGTAAAATCAGTTTTTGCCCGCCGTTTAGTCCATTTTCAATACATACTTCCTATTCAGTTGGTGCCATTTGAGGTAGCAGATTCCTTCAATGTTTCCTGAAGTGGTATTATTATGTAGTTGTTACCCATGGGTTATAAACTTTGAAGTTAAGTAGCTTATTGGATAATTTTAGCTCGTTTTATGAAACCTGGCCTTATCCTTACTCCAAACCAAACGTTGGAGGTGACGGCCCACCAGATATTTTATTTAAATCTGTCTAAAGAGCTAAACGATTATACCCTATACATTTTAGTCCTATGCTATGATAAAATGCTAAATAAACTGATAAAACGTTTAATTACATCATCGTATCTCGCCAGAGTAACACATTTTTTCATGTCTTTTATCTCTTTCATTATAAGTGTGTTATTTGCCATTTGGGGTGAGTGAGGACAGTTATATTAAAATGATAATATCCCATCGATTAAATAATAGTAGGTTCTTCGATGCAAAAACATGCCAAACGATGGGAGAGCGAGAGCAAATTTAACTCCTGGTAGTGTTGCGTAAAAATAAACGGTCGATCTAGTTTTACTATTTTGTGTTGACAATTTCTACTCGACAACGAGTACATTTCCTGTGCAACATGTATCATGATTGTTGAGTGTCCATCCCAACTACATCCTGGCAACTTGGTAATATCTAGCCCCAGCGTGAGAACTTGAATGTGTGTTAAGAACGGAACCAGAATCTTGATGGCAGGAGTAGAATATGGAATATGTGGAAGGAGTAGATTGCTAACATCAGCGTGGGTGATTGAAAGCACAGGTGATGCTCGTGTTAAGTTTTTAACGGAGACAAACTCAGGTTACTTTACCACCGCGTTTCGATGTGGGTTTAAATAGGGTACAATCAGTGGATGGAAGAGACAAAGGGACTGGATAAGATCTAACCACCAAAGCTACAAAGAATTCAAATCTGGGGACTATTCTGTTCAATTCAATAAAATGGGTCTGACCGGTTTTGTAAGGGTATGTGATGTAAAATGGATACCGATATCAACTATTGAACCAATCGGGAATCGACATTGTCAACAGTAATGATGAGGCTGTATGGAGATTTTAGTATATGACCCATATGAACGTTCAACCAGATTTGATGATATGAAACGAACATCATGATGTCTTCAATTTCAGCAGATTTCCTTGTATAAAATACTAACTGGCTATGCCTGTGTAAAAGTTCGATTTATTAGTGTCTTGTAAATAAGGGCTTTCGATTATTGATGCAGAAATTCCCTGAGTGTTATACACGATAGTATCACCATCACAAATCTCCAGAACAGGTCATGACTGTATCCAGGAAAATGTGTAATTAGTGCAGGTTGGTGTGATGATCCTGGAGTTTTAATGATGCAGGGACCATTCATTTATATAATGATGTATGGTTATCTGAAGAGCTAAACCCGTCACAGACACGATTTCAAAGGATTTAGCTACATTCAACTTCCAAACAATATTTCCAAACTGCCTGGTCATCCATATGCCTAATTTTAAGGCAAATCATTTCATGGCATATGGGCGTTAGTTTGATTGGAAGTGAAATAATTTCTGAACATTGTTATCGAACTATCTGTCTTTGCAGCTGACGATGTAGGCATACTCTCTACATCAACGCTGACATTTCATGTTCCACTAAAGATGTTAGCAGGGTATATGATACTCCCTTTCAGTAACCATCCCAGTCGAGCAGGGTCACAGCCTGTTAGTCCAGTTTCAGGTTTGCAGCATTCCACTATCGAGTATCGTCTTCAATCCGGTTGATGACGAAGCCTATGATGACGTTACCACGTTTGCATGGTTCCCTTAACATATTTGTTTTCATTCGGACCAAATTTATACATCCAGGTACGAATCATCATTGCGAATACCATGGACTACCTTAACACTCATGAGACGAGTTGACATTCGTTTAAACAGCTAATTATGGAGTGGTCTTATGGTGCTTCTGTTCGGCTGAGATCCTGAATGACGCACACTGGCGTTCCCACCTCAGCGCCGGACCCCTGTGACCTTTGATCAAAGCAAAGCGAATCACTTGATTGGCTGACAAAGTAGGCGACGTCATCAATGAATTATTCACGTTCGAAAAAGCCGTTTGCTAGGGCCCTCGACAGTAGAGATAGAGGGAGGGAATGGCCTGGTATCGAGGCTGGAGTCACCCAGGAATCACCTTGCTGATTTCCTGGATATTTTGCCACCATCAGATTCATCAGTAGGTCTATCATGTGTGTTTGGAGAGGAAGTTGGTGGTATTGGATTTTCGGTATTTCTATCTTTTGCAATCTCTGAAAGAGGCCATTGGGCATGCATTTATGCAGCTCCCAGCAGGCAGCAGCGTTCACGGGATAATGTCCAGAGGTAGAAGTGGTATCAAAATCTTCAGAAAAGCTCTAAAAGGGCAATGTTTATGCATTTAAGAAGCAATCGCATTTCAAATATAGACATCTAACACATATGGCCATTTCTGGCTATGAAACAAATTTGCAGTTGGCACCACCGAGTGGATTACCCGTTCAACACATTTGCAGGACTAAAGCACAAAATTTGCTGGAATACCACGTTGACCAACCTGGATTAGCAAACAATCGGTGGCCAAGACGGAAAGAAACGGTAACGTCTTAAAAACGATGCAAATTCTAGGGTGACAAACATTAGCTCATCATAAAGGGTGACCATATGCTGTAGCATTTGTAAATTGAGAAAGTATGTGTACTCATCAAGGATAATAGCAATCATAACAATTGGAGGCCGAATATGGTAGATTAAGAGGAAAATTCCATTTCGTCCGATTCATACCAATAATGACAGAAGAACAAGATTTGGTGGGAAGATACGCATAGGAAAGACGATTGGTAGTCAAGATGAGAATCAATGGAAATATCGCAATATCTCGGAATATTTCCTTAATTGTCCTTCTCCATGTCTTCCCTGCGGCCACTGTTTGGCCGCTTACGCTCTTCAAAGAAACGTAACAGGATTTACCACTTCAAAAAAGTAAAAATCAGAAAATAAAATAACCCAAAAATTATCATCATTATTATTCAGTCGCGGTGACGTCATCACAGCATCAGATGAAGGTTTCAATAGATGCTTCAATAAAAAAAGGGCATGGAGGTACAGGTTGGTACTTTTCAGCTATCTAACCATAATGGAAATATCTGAAGGACCATACCCTACCTGAAAACTTGGGTTGAGAATATAGAAAGAGGTAGGGTCCGGAAAATATACAATGACAACCCATAAACTGCCGTTATTCAACGGCTCTCCCAGATGGATAGCATTTGCATGCAAATACCCCTTACAAAAAATGAACTGAATCTGTTACCTCAAGATTTACCAGCTAAATCTTTCGAAAGTATCAAACTTTGACGTCATAAAATTATCATTTCAAACCCCGTTAACTTGTTTATAGAAGGCGAATACCTCATATGCAGGAGGTGAACAGTTATAGCTCTCTAGCAACAGAAATAATTAAAATATCCAAGAAATCATACCCCATCCCCCAAATGTGGGTGCACAATGTGATGGGGGGAGGGTTCAAAAAGTGTACCATAACTACCACTACGTTACTGATCTGCAAGTGTTAGCACATATGGGCAAAATCTACATACAAATACCTCTTCAAAGAGCATTTACCAAAGTTGATACGTCACATGGTGCCAGCAGAATCGGAAAAACCAATTGGAAAAGCAACCGAAATTTCGACAATAAATGCTGCCACATGTTATTACGTCACTTTGACATTATAGAACGGTAATATTAAGGTATGTTAACTTGTGCTAATGGAACAGGCCATGCCCACAAAGTATGTGAAGTTTCAGCTCTTCAGCGACATAAATAACTAATATATCCGAAGAACCATTCCCCTGCCCCCATTCTTTGAGTTCGGTATACGAGCAGGGGTGGGGTTAAGAAAGTGTGTTTTGCTACCGTTAAGCTACCGATCTGCAACGGTTATCACATATGGATAACATCTACATACATGTACCTCTTCAAAAAACATTACTAGAATTTGCCACCTCGAGTGGTACCGATTGGTGAAATTTGGGATCTTGGCCCATGGACTATTATGATGATCAGATTATGACAGGAAATAAAACATAAATACGCATAAAATGAATAAGAAATATCCGAAATGACGACAATGGAATCGACTCGTCACATACGCGTGCACACAAGAACGTGTACAGCGACATTGCCAGAGCAGTGAAGGGTGCAACACGAACTCAGTAGCGCGGAAAATAAAACACATTCCTCAGTTTTAGGCTTGTAATTGAGGTCATATCATGAAAATGTCGCACCAAAATGGATGAGACAAAATGAAAAAACAACTTAATTCAACGACAGTGAACTCTTGTCAGTGAGTAAGCATTTAGAATTGGGCAAAATCACAATGATAACTCCGCAGGCCCACAACACCGTCGAAGCTCCATACAACAACAACCACGCGCAACCGGTAAATCTAAATCTGGCTATAATAACTTATCGTAACCATTCGATTTTGCGAAATCAAAATAGTGTTATTTGGGTAGACATGAACGAGATTAAGGGCGAATGCAGATTTCATTTGAAATGAGAATAGTCTGTGCAAAAACAAACACAGTGTTGAACCAGGGAGGTCAAATAGAAACCAGTGCATCATTCCTGCCCGATTGTATACGGCGAGACAGGCCAGACTTGACAAAGTATCGACGGTGCTTTTCTGCCGAAGGGAGCTGGCTGACGGGTCGGCATGAAAATCGTTTATTTGGGATACAAAGCTAATAAAATCATTGAGATCTGCTGGATGTCATAGATACCAAAATGCAGGATACCCGACTGAAAGAAATTCGCTTGCAGCACGTGCGATTTGTTGACAGCAAAGTAGCACGCGAGTAACGTCACAGTGAAAATGATCAATGTTTCAGTGTATCTTCAGTCGAAAAACCCTAAAAAATCTTAATTATTTTAATGTTTTAAAAAATCCAGAATAAAGTAGCACAACAGAAATATATAATAAAAAGAACTTCGCTACTCGTGAAAATGCCAATTTTCTCACCCCACGGTTGATATCCTCTATTTCTCTGAATCACGTCACGGGCAATCCCGCAAAGCAGATAACGTCGGTACTCTGAATCATGTAGCGAGCAGTACCGCATAAGTAGATACACTCGGTGCACTGAATCATGCCATGGGCAGTGTGGCATAAGTAAATATTGAAAGAGATTCTTTTCATCGAGCAGCTTCTTTAATATATCTTTTAGTCGGGTAAAAGAAGATTGTATTTTAGATTATTTGAGAAAATTCGGTTTGTTGTATAAATTGTAATGTATGTACATGTTTTTAATGTGTTTTGTTGATTCCTTCTGGATTGCTGGGCTATTGATCTGCTTTTATTGGAATACTTACAATTCTGTTTGATAACGTGACGTTAAACCTTAATTTCCTCTCTCCTACCGTCGGTACTCTGAACCATGCCACGGCCAGTTTTACATATGTAGATAATGTCGGTGCTCTGAATCACGTCACTGGCAGTCCCGGTATAAACAGAAAACGTCGATCTTCTGAATCATGTCACGGGCAGTCCCGGTATAAACAGATAACGTCGATCTTCTGAATCATGTCACGGGCAGTCCCGGTATAAACAGATAACGTCGATCTTCTGAATCATGTCACGGGCAGTCCCGCATAAGTAGATAACGTCGGTGACCAACATCATGTCATGGGTAGTGTCGCATAATTAGACACCGTCGCCACTCTGAATCATGATGCCACGGGGCGGTCTCGCATGAGTAGATAATGTCGGTACTCTGAATCATGTCATCATCAGTGTCGCACACCTTGCACCTCATTTCACAGCTATTCCCAGATATATGGACGATTTAGGAGCTCCAAACAATATTAACCTTGTATAAGTAGATGACTTCGGTGGACCAAGTAATGGTAAGATCAGCCACCCAAACTTCCTTGGAGTGAAGATCTTTTAAAAGTTATTCTCAAATAAGCGATAAGTAAATTTGGTGGGGTCATAGAAGGTCGTAATCTGAGAAGAAATCAGACAGCCGCACATCCTGAGAGCAATTGTCAGATTCGACATTCACATTCAGCCATCGTCCAGAAAAACTTCCGCATCAATAATCGAAAACTCTTTCCGTACGACAGTTAGCTCCAATTTCACATGTGTATGAAATAGAAATAATATAAACACAAGATGGTTTCCCACAAGAGAGAAGCGGTCCATTGTTTCCCATACTGCAGGACATCATGCTGTTCTATACACAATATCTTAATCAATTACCATTTTTTCTTTATCCAAATAAATGCTAAGTCGTTTTCAGTGTATGTATCTCTCTCACTCTGATTGCAACTGTTCATTTGAATAGCGTGGAGATGTAGAATAAATGATAATCAAACTGGGGTATTATTACATCGGTAATCTGAATGTATCGTGCTCAGAAATACCGTATAGACCACGCGATCGAATGCTCCAAATAGTTTTAACTTATTCCCGAATACATAGATGAATTCGGTGCTCTGAATAGTATTTCACTGTCATATATGTGCTGACTTGTCATGTTGTGCTCTTTGGGCTATCATCTCCCATGTTTCCTACTCATATAGGCAGTCCTGAACATGCAGTTATGTCATAATTCCATCGTTCAATATTAGAGATCGTCTAGTCGTCCGAAGTGGTATAGCATCATCGTGATATATACATATAGGCCGTCATTGTATACAACTATAGTATAACCCTCTTTATTATGTCCACGGGGGCCAACTCAAATGAATTATCATTATGGTGAACTTACAAATGTGGGTTTAGTTTTATCCGTCGATCTGTAATAACACTCTGTGATCAAGTGGTCTCCCTGTCAAAACATTTCAGATTAAATATGGTTATAATACTTAATGATGGATGAGCTGTAAATATACGCATATACTTTATAATCAATCCCAGATATAAATGGACAAAAAAGTTTTAACATTCTAGTACTTTAAACTTCGCAATTAGGGAATAAATCATATTAATTTCGATATATTTTGAGAAACATCTTAAAATGTGACAACATTTCGCGATTACTATTCCATTTATTTCCATGGAAAAAGTTTTTGTTCTCACCGGTCTGACATTCACTTCGTCCTTCAACAGTCTCGTCTCCTGGAAATCAAAGTCATAGTTATCGTCTTCAGTGATCACTTCCCGTTCAATGCCATCTCGGAAGTGCCTCGTTTTGATGGAAGTTCCTAGCAGATGAGCGTGAGGAAACCCGGCAAAGATGTTGATACCATCGGGATGATCGGCCATTGCCTGTAATTCATAAAATTCTCCCAGTTTAATTTCCTATCTCAATTTCTGAGTCTGTTAACTCTGGCAAAACTGGATTATCTCCATCTTACAAATGATCAGTCATGGTATACAGATTTGAGACGATAGCATATGGTCCTGTTTTTCACTGAGAGTGATGAAGGTCCGACGTTCTGATACGCTGATCATCATCTACCCTGAGACCACATCCCACTGTCATCCACAATTAAACGCAATGTTACATTAGAACAATCATGTTCCTTGTTTAGTCGAATATGCCATGACTGCACAGGTATCGAGTGTTATAAAAAAACAGAACGCAATGTTACAGTTGTACATTGACGTTACAATATATCTTGAATCCGCAAATGCGAATATTTTTTTATGAAAATAAAAAAAAATATATCCATTCAACTAAAGACGGTTCAAGGGTTTTTTCCACATTAAACCATTTTAGAAAGACATAAGAAGGCACGCTGGTCTCAGCCGGTGTTAGGGACCGTGTGGATACTTCATAGTCTCCACATGAACACCTGCAGTAAAAGCGCGGCTGAGATACTAAGGCTTCGTCCGAGAATCCATCCTATTCTCGTGTCTGAATGCGAGGTATCGAGGGAAAATTTCCTGTTGAGTCATATGGTTGCTTTTTAGTAGCCAGACGTCGTAGATTTTTCCCACCTTATACATATCGCTCCAATTCACATATAATCCATAAAAGGACTCAATGTACAAACGGAATGAACCAGCAGGAATGATATCAGATGTGCTATCAGCGGTTATTTCTTTCTTACCTGACTCAAACATTCGGGAACACAGTGTCCGTCGGTACGGAAGGATTCCATGAAAGGTGGAATGGCGTGGGTTTTAGATACCATGACGCCCGTGGTTAGAGTTCCGACGTCATATTTCCTTGGCCTTGGGGAGAGAGTTAGTCGGAGGCCAGACGAATCAGCAATACCTGACATAAATGAGACGACGAAGTAATACACGTATAGCAAAAGTAATTTGAACGTTTAATTTAATATTCGGTAATTGTTTCTTGACTATCCTTGTCTGCATGTGAGTACGAGGAGAGAAGCTGTGTAAGTAGCAGCTAATGTGACTTGATATTCATTTTCGAAAATTTGAATTGACAAAAATGAAAATGGAAGATATTACTTGGTTTACCGGAGGTGCTATACACATGCCTTCCTGTTCATTCGAGTCTGTGAACATCATCTAGGCATCAGGTCCGACATTCGATAAACAATTCCACTCTCTACGTTCTGATCTACTTTCCGAAACATTGATTCTTCCCACAACCAAAATCACGCGAAATATTTAAACACTGTGTGCAGTCGAACAAAGTTGATCAACCTTCCATTCATGGTTAAATTGTATTATACATTCATCGCATTGGTTAGGGAATAGCCTTGCATATCTACTCCATATACACGATTTCATCGGTCTGCGTAGTTGCATCATGACCCGCTGTCATGGAAAAACAGTGTCGTTTGCCATAGTTTCTGGTGAAAGATTTGATGTTCTATTTCTCACATATAGCTATCAAATGGTACTATCTATGAATGAAACTGACAATATTTATTAAACTGAAACCCCTCATTGGGAAATGTAATATTATATTCCCCACTGTTCATTTCATCGGCAACCAAGTTACTTTGTTAAAATAGATTCTGTAGGGAATTGTACGGCGAGCATGATACTTATTTTGCAAATCGAGCCTCTTCCATGATCAATTATGAAACTCAGCGCCGGTGGTTACAGGTTGCCTGTATCAGAATCATCGCAATGCATTAAATATGTTATATTACTAATAAGACATACCTGGTACCAAATTTGGATTGTCGTAGTGTGTCTTCAGAACAACAAGAGCAGGATCTCCTTCAAATCCTAATGGAAATCCAACATGCTCAGGGAAGTAGAAAGGCTATTTAAACAAAAAAAAAGGATGTACAGAAGAAAGGTATATGCCGAAAATAAGCATCATCAGCCATGGTATCTATATCCTACCAGCTCAGGCCTTGTGAGCAATAAGATACCGTACCAATTGTTTTACTCAATCTTCGGAACGATAGAAAAATGAGAGCTGATACCCTATGATTTTGTAGTTTATCATATTAAGGTCATGTTCAACCTATTTGTAGTAACTCCCCGACCAGCACGTCATGGACAAAATTCAAAACGGCGGCCATGTGGGGTACCAGAACAGTTATGTTTAGTCATTTTTCTTCAAAGTTCGTGCCTTTCTCCGAGGAAAAGTAGGCAAATATTATTTTATCTCATATGAGATTATTATTTACTAATTTGTCCTGCAGCTACACTCAATAAAACATGTAAATAAAAAATAAGAGAAATCTGCGGGAAAAATCAACCAAACAATGCCTTTTTTCACAATGAGGTCACTGTGACGTCAACATAGCGCCATCTTGGATTTTTGTGAACATTTCTAGTAGAGCTTTATGCAAGGGTATAGTGTGATAAGTTTCAGCCTTCAAGCCGATGGAGTAAGAAAAATATGTCCCAAAAAGCCAGGCCAGATAGGGTTAACATTAAAAAAAAAACACATTTACTTTCATAAAATCTTAACTCGGTCAGCACAGTGGCAAATAATTGGCAAATAATTAAGATGGCTCATTAAAACAGTCTTCAGTTGTTCTGCTTTAACGAATGTTTCACTTATACTATTCGCTTGTCATCGTCACGTTTTATTTCTTACACATTTTGACAATACGCAAGAGAAAGGTATCATTTTTTTTATAATTCCATAGATCCATCAAACTAAAATACACATGGGGAAGATTCTATTTTCTATACACCCGAGCAACTTATCATTAACACAAAAGTGACTGTGCCATCTGACAAACTTAATTTGACCGCGACGTGTAATCGAGTTTTGAAAAGTTTTACACGATGAACGTACCCCGCCACCGACTGCCCATGCGAACATCATCGTGACACAGCCTTCCCATTCCTTTGCCATGTTATTGTCGTGACACAATGCTCCCTGTCCAGCAGTGTCGTTGGTGGTGCCAGCGTAACATCCACTCAACACCGCATGATGTACCAGCCACTCGTGTCCGGCTTCAATCACAGGCTCGACCTATCATGAAAGAACCACGATGTGAACAGTTGTTAAAAGAGGAACGTTAACTTCTTCCACTTGTCAGGTTAAGGACTCGCAGCTTCTACAAGTATCCTTAAGGCGTAATTTTGCTGGGCGATGCCTTGGAATGAGTTGGGTTGATTATGATGCCATTCCTCGATTGTGATATAAATAGCAAATAATCAGAAACACAGCCACAACTTCATTAATCTAGTTTTGCACACCAAAACATTACTGGAGAAACTGTTTTATTATACTGCATATGAATCTTATCAATGTTTAACCAACCTTGATTACGTGGTGTTTGCGGTCCACAGCCGGTATAGTAAATGCTTTACACCAGTAGGTTGTATGGGTAGCCGGGACTTCTACCTTCAGTGACAAAATATTAGCATTTCAGATGTAAATCTGCATTTCTCCGAGTAACGTTATTTACTGGTTATTTTCCTCAGATTATATTCCAGTGAGTCTCAATTTTTGGAGAAAATCTGCGAAAATATTATTTCTCAATCTGAATACAATTCTTTGAACAACAGACTCAGAAATGCCATGAATTTCTATTTCTGTGAATTAGAGTACATATACACATGTACGTATACACAGTGATTTACGATAGTAATCCCACATATTTTGTGATCGTCAGTAGTGTATAGAGAGCACTTAAAGCCAAATTTCACCCGGATGTAACAATGACGTCACAACTGGATGGTTTGTAACGAGGCTTTTGATTGGTTGAATTGTAAGTGTGAGGGTGAATTTGATTGGTTGAGGTGTAGTCCCTGTTGTAAAGCAAGATGGTGGGTGTCGGCCCTGTTGTAAAGCAAGATGGCGGCGTGGTTCGGGCATGTTCGGGCATGTTCGGGCAAAAAAAAAGTTCCGGCAAAAAAAAAAAAAAATAAAATGTATTCATGCGCGGTGATGCGGTTTGGCCGTGGTTTTGGCGGTGATTCGGTCTCGTAGTCCCTAGATAAAATGGTCCGATGGGGTCGAGTGAGGTATCAAAGTGAAGGTTAGGTGAAGGAGCATCTAATGGGCTGGGTGTGGGGTTGAAATATCGTCATTCTGCGCATGCGCGGCGGCCGAAGGGTATGAAAATAGCCTTTTTGGAGCTAGGGGAGCCCCTAAAGGTCCGATGGGGTCGAGTGAGGTATCAAATTGAAGGTTAGGTGAAGGGGCATCTGATGGACTGGGCGCGGGGTTGAACTATCGGCATTCTGCGCATGCGCGGAGGCCAAAGGGTATGAAAATAGCCTTTTTGGAGCTAGGAGATTGACTACTGGTCCAGTGGGGTCGAGTGAGGTATCGATGTGAAGTATTCGTGAAGGGGCATCTGATGGGCTGGGTGTGGGGTTGAAATATCGGCATTCTGCGCATGCGCGGTGGCCCAAGGGTATGGAAATAGCGGTTTTGGAGCTAGGGGAGTCCCTAATGGGCCAATGGAGTCGTATGAGGTATCAAAGTGAAGCATTCGTGAAGGGGCATCTGATGGACTGGGTGTGGGGTTGAACTATCGGTATTCTGCGCATGCGTGGTGGCCCAAGGGTATGGAAATAGCCGTGTTGGAGCTAGGGGAGCCCGTAATGGACCAATGGGGTCGAGTGAGGTATCAAAGTGAAGCATTCGTGAAGGGCATCTGATGGGCTGGATATGGGGTTGAACTATCGGCATTCTGCGCATGCGCGGTGGCCCAAGGGTATGGAAATAGCCGTGTTGGGAGCTAGGGCAGCCCCTAATGGACCAATGGGGTCGAGTGAGTTATCAAAGTGAAGCTTATGTGAAGGGGCATCTGATGGGCTGGGTGTGGGGTTGAACTATCGGCATTCTGCGCATGCGCGGTGGCCCAAGTGTATGAAAATAGCCGTGTTGGGATGTAGGGGAGCCCCTAATGCACCAATGGGGTCGAGTGAGGTATCTAAGTGAAGCATTCGTGAAGGGGCATCTGATGGGCTGGGTGTGCGGTAGGAATATCATTCTGCGCATGCGCAGATGCAATGCGGAGGTCTCGTCCAATCAGAAGCGAGTATTTCAAATCCGTCCCAGAGCTCTCGTCCAATCAGAAGCGAGTATTTTGACCCGGTGCATTATGGGACATATCCAAGGTGGCGGCACGTATGTTCAAGATGGCGGCAAACCGGTGTCGAAAACTGGCCATTTTGTCGGATGTGGTCACTCAGTGTCGAAAACTGGACCCTGTATGACGTCACTTCCGGGTTTTTCACTAAAAACTACCTCCAAACATAGAAGAGTTCCTAATGTTTCCTCTTAGACGTCCGTATGTTCAATCGCCGGTGTGTTTTGTGTTTCCCGCCCCGCCCCAGCGCCCTGCAGCGCGAGCGCGCGCGCGAGTTCTCCGGAAGTGCGCGTCATCCCCGGCAGTGCGCGCGCGGACGCGGGTCAAAAGGTCAAAGGGTCACCTCCAGGTCAGACGGTCCAATGTCCAATGAGACAATGTTGCGAGGTGTGAATGAGTGCAAGAATGTATTCATCCGCGGTGATGCAGTCATGTCTGGCGGTGATTCGGTCTCGGGAAAAAGCTTCCTTGCCCAATGCCTACGGACTTTATCGAAGATACACGGACTTTAACGAAAAGACACGGACGTACACGAAAAGACGCGAAGGTGAACGCCATTGTGGGAAACCTCCCACAGACAGGTCAGTACATGCATTTCTATGTTGTTCACGCATAATAAAAGGATTGATCTGTAATCTGTGTTGTTGTTGTTGCTCCCTTTTGTTGGACTAACCCATCAGAATAGTACGTATCACGGACTATACCCGTAGAGCTACATCTGGTCTATAAAACACGTCCCTCTGGATCCCACACCTTCATTTCTACAGAGCCATGGCGGAGACCCAGCCCCATGCGCCTCGCATTTTACAGTATGCCACCGTGGTGAATTCATTCACGGGTTACCGAGCAGTGGTCCGGTCCATGTTTGCAGATGGCGACGACAACGAGGGACGACGCCAGATCCTGAACGAGTTCACAGAAGCGGTCCTCCACAGAGTGCACTCGATGGAGAGGCGTGCCATCACTCACCACTACTGGACTATGACAGCTATCCTTGATGCTCGGGCTATGGACCACGAGCGCTCACGCCGCAACCAGCACCGACTGGTTGGCCTCATACTAGTCTGTGCCCTATTCACCCTGGCGCTGTGGTATTGACACTATAAATACCAGGGTCAGACAGAGTGTGTGTCATTCACCGTTCGACATTTGGACCAAGCATGTCATCCGTCCTACGAGCCATCCTTCCCCTTACACCTTACCAGGTGGGATTATACGTTTATGAAGATTATGTGACTCTGGTGGAAGATAGTGGCGGGGATTGGAGGGCGTCCCCTGAGACTTTATCGAATACGGTGACACTACAGCGTGATGGGTGGACTAAGTTTAAACGGGTGTTGAGCGGAGAGTTAGACGGACACCTGATCCACCCGGACAAGGCCAACTACGTATACCATACTGCGCTCTACCCACGGGTGGGACGCTACCAAGAGCCGGCTCGAAGTTTCCTCCTAACTCCCTCTCTGTGGTCAGCCTTGGAGAAACTAGGCCCTCTGGTGGA